>OX439140.1:148520495-148764539 GCA_949318255.1 Pollenia labialis | reverse complement strand
GGTATCGTTTATAATGAGTACGACTGCTAAAAGCTCCCAAGGGTTTTTAAGAAAGGCTCTCCATTCCATATTCCAGGACGAGTTAGCACAAAAACTGACCTGGATGGGGACCAAGAACAAGAAAGCGGCCAAAAATTTAGTTGTAATTGCTGCTATTCGAGGTCGGTGTCTGAGCTGTAATGGAATCATTCTGTTTTAATTGAATTCAATACGAATAACCTTAATTTTTATTTAATTTTTTTCACCAAAATAAAGAATTTAATGCAATTTCTATCGATTCATATAAATTTGAAAAAAAATTGAATTGGAATTCATTTCCAATTCAAATAAGTTTGGCAAAACAAATTGCAATTCAAGTGAATTGTCCAAAATTAATTGCAACTATTTTCTAATTCATTTGAATTAATTCGAATTAAATTTCATTAAATTTTTTATTTTGGTGAAAATAATTTAAAAATTTTCCCAATTCAATGCATAATCATTCATGCTAATTAATCTAAAAATTAATGTTTCCTTTACAGTTCTGGTAGGTCATAAGTTTTTAAATAGTTTAAAATATAAAAAATATTTTTGTTTGATTCAGGTGCCAATTTCGGTAGTGGAGGAAGTTGGAAAAAAATTCTTCCACTACGCACATGACCGAGCTCAAAAACAACAAAAATAAATGATCAGCCTTACCCACGATGTCGACTGAAGGACATAAGCGAATGAAACGCAGTCACTCACTTTGTAATTGATTTTGTAAATTGAAAAATACAAAAACAAATACAAAGTGAGTGACAGGCTTTCGCGCGCTTATGTTTTCTTTCAAAATCGTGGGTTAGGCCATTAATTTATTTTTTTGTAAACAAACTTTTTTTAATCTTCTATGAATTGTTTTTTATGTTTTTAATGTATTTTACTTTTATATGTTAATTTTAAATGAACTGACTGAATAGTTTTTACTTTACTATCAAATGACTGTGAATTAATTAATAATAATAAAAAAAAATTAAAACAAAAAATTCATCACAATATTAAATCTTTTTTATTAAAAACACGCAGTGGATTCCGTTTTATTAAAATAAACGGGTCCGCAACGGATCCTAATATGATGTCCGTAACGGATTCCGCTACGGATCCGTTTTATGAAAACAAACGGGTCCGTAACGGATCCCAATATGATGTCCGTAACGGATTCAAAAACGGACATGAAATCAGTTTTTGAATCCGTTTTTTCGAGAGGAATTTCTCCCGCTTGCGGATAGAAAATACGAAGATGCGGATCCGTTACGGATCCGTTTGGCACACTGGGTACTAGCTATAGGATATCATAAATACAAATCAACTAACTACTTCACACTTATCTGGTCACATCAGCTGCTGTATGTCTATTTCTAGATGATGTTGCCGAATCCCGGGCGGTGTGGTTGTTGTGTTCCTTGCTGACTTATTTGTATTGGATATTGTTGTTGTATTTTCTGGATGTATTGGTGTTAGATGTTATGGATGTACTTTCTTGAGGACGTGTTGGTATTTGATGTTATTGTTGGTTTTCTATGTTGTTGTTGTGTTTTATGTTGTTGTTACTGTTATTCGGATTTCCTAGATGCAAGTTATTAATTTTGGTGTTGTTGTTTTCGTCAATGCACGTAATATCGTCTTTTCTGTTTTGCTGTTGGGTAGGCTGCAGACCTGTTGTTGTAATTTTTTTTCCCCCCTGTGAGTCTTAGCTTTAGGTACTACATATTGTTATTTTTGATGTCAGTTGCAACTGCTTTAGATGTTGGTTTTAGTTGCGGGTGGTTGACGATCTGCCAGGTGTAAGCCTTACGGTTCTTTTAATCGTTGTAATTCGCTAGCTTTAAGATGTCACAATCGTTGCACTTTTATTTTAAACCGGGTATGGTAAGATTTGTCAAGCGATTGTTGCGACTTATTGTCGATGGACATATGTTTTTAACGTTGGTTGGTGGCCATCTTTAAGCTGTAATTTTTTCTCGGCCGCACGTTGGTTGGTGCCCATACTTAAGCTGTAATTTTTTCTCGGCCGCACTAAACTTTATAAACTTATACTTGCGATTTACAAGTCGTAATTTTTTTTATAACCGACACACTATTTCACATGCGACTTAAGATGAAGGTCCACACCATGCGTTTATGCGTCTGTCCTTTTTATGCATCTGACAAAAAAGTAGAATCAGTGTAATTGTATATGACAAGTTACACAGAAAATCGCATAGAATGCATAGTTGTATCAACGCATGAAAGAAGGTTTACTTTCTACTTTTGTATCCGTCGCATGTGTGGTGAAAAAAAGTCAGCTGTTATTGATGGCCATGGATGACAAATCATATTTTATTTTCAATGTTATCGATAAATATGTTTGTGTGGTGGATTACTTTTTACTATTTTTTGGCATTTAAAAAGGTTTTTAATACGAGAAAAAGCTTTAGTTATAAAGATTGTATAAACTTTAAAGAAAAAAATACATTAAAATTAATTTTAACGAACAAAATTTGCCATTCTAGTTATCGATTACTTTTATGTTCTGAGTGTTATCTTTGTTGTGTTTATTATATTTTTTTTGAACAAATGCCATGAACTGGAAAGTTATTACTACCGTGAAAAATCACGAATATTTTTATAAGCTGCGTTCGTTTACCCCAAAATTTGCACAAATTTGTACAGGATTTTACTGAAATGCGTTCGTTAACACATAAAATTGCAAAAGAGAGCATCTACTGAGAGAGCAAAGTGACAGTTGTCAGACTACTCGCCTGCAATTTTTCACTGAACAAATTTTTGCCTGTAAAATCCAGTAGAAAACAAAAACATATGATTCAATTAAGTAAACAAACAAAAGTAAGCAAAAACAATCATACAATTTTTTATAAAAACATTAAAAAGAACAAAAGCTGAATTAAAAGTGCAGCAAAAACTAAAAATAATTATGTCTTTTAAACGTGAAACAAAGTAGTCAGTAATAATCATTGTACATAATACATGAGTTTTTTAATATCTGTGTTTTTGAGAAGTAAATCAATTTTAAAATGAATAACATTGTTACAAGAGATGCAGCTTCCACCAGTAAAAGTTCGGAACAGCGTAATGACGGCTTTCAGTTAATTTAAGGGTGGATTAATTAATTTACTAAAGTGTTGAACATTTTAATTTTAGCTGCAAGTGTGCAAGAAATAAAGATGGGTTCTGTTATGTTTAATTCAATTACTTTCTTGGTTGAGTCGTCATCTGAAAGCGAAGATGAACAGGAAATAATTTTGCTTGAAATGTTAAGAAATAACAATGAAATATACCCTTATGACATACTATTAAAGAATGAAAGAATACCGGGCAATTCAATAAAACATTACTTCTATGAGATAGTACCGGAATATACAGATGTGGAGTTTCGGACACATTTTAGAATATCAAGGGCATTATTTGAAAATTTAAGCAAGGGATTTCTTGATTCCGATATTTATATAACTCTTCGCCCGGATAAAAGATTGCCAGAAAGATTGCATATGTTAGTATTTTTGTGGGTTGCTGGCCACGAAGCCTGTAGCTTTAGCGATTTGTCGGATCGTTTTAATTTATCCCGGTCAACCATATGTGCTATAATAAATCGAGTAACTTTATTCATCAGTTCATTAAGTAAGGAAACTATTAAGTGGCCAACTGAAGCACAAAAAATAGAATCCAGCAAGTATTTTAAAAGCAAATGTTTATTTCCCAAGACTTGAACATTATGATGTGATTTTAACTCTCAATACAATTTAATATGTATTTTCAGAATATTATTTATTGGGTGATTCGGCATATCCATGCAATAAATATTTAATTGCGCCATATAAAGATAATGGCCATTTGAGCAGGCCCCAGAAACTTTTCAACATAAAATTAAGCTCAGGTCGTGTTGCCATTGAACACACTTTCGGAATTTTGAAGCAACGATTTCGGCAATTATATTACTGTAAGTTAAGAGGAATGAAAAAAATTTGCCATTTTGTTTGAGCTTGTTGTGTATTACACAATATTGCCAATGAAGAATCCATTGACTTTAATGCGGATATGATACCAGAGCAAAACGATGAATTTTTAGGCCACGCCGAAGTTTCAAGTGGAAATTTAGTTAGAGATCCAATATGCCAATTAATACAAAGGCAGTGCTTGGAATGAACCTTAAAATCAAATTGGAACCTTTTTAATCATATCGCATTTTTTTAAAAAGAGTGTATTTACTCAAAATTTTCGTTTTTTCACTTTTTGTAAAAAATGTAATGTAATATTCCTATTTAACCGCTGTAAAAATATTATGCCGTATTGTCTACTTTTTGGTAATGAAACTGTTGGTTTTAAAATTCTTTTTTTATATGCCTGTAATGTAAAATTAAAAATTGTTTTGCTTCTACTAAAAATTTTAGTCCAGTATTGTGGAACAAGTGCGATATTTATTAAAAAGAATATCGTTTAAATAAAATATTCAATTTATACTGTCTAATATTCAGTCTTATTTATTTCAATTTAAGTATTTTATATACATATTTAATTAACATTAATATTTAATTCTTATACATACATACAGTGATGTGACAAATGATAGAAAGAAAATAAAATTTAGAAAAGCATATTTTTAAAATAAAATCGAGTGTTACAAACAAAAAAAGTTTTTTCTAAATAATTTATCTAGCTTTTATTTTCGTTTAATCTAGAACAGATTATATAAGTAATGAAAAAGTTACGAGGGTCGAACTGAAAACTTTAATTATTTTTATATACATACATATTTTTAGATACCGGTTTCTCAATATTTATATGTTGATATTTTATATTGAGGCAGCGGTTTCTAAAAATATGTATATAAAAATAATTAAAGTTTTCAGTTCGACCCTCGTAACTTATTAATTTTTTATATACAGGGGTGTGCTGAAAATCGAAAACGTAAAACTTAAGAATTTGGAAGTTGTTTTTAATTCACTTTAATCTAATTTTTATATTTTTTGATTAAAAAACGAGTTTTAAAATTATTGCGTTAAAGGTTTTCGATTTCCAGCCCCTAATAATCTGTTCTAGATTAAACGAAAAAAAAGCTAGATACATCTTTTGGTATGCTTTCTTAAATTTGATTCTCATAGAAATCGTTTTTAAGTTAATCGAATTCTACCACATACTGATCTTTATTTTTTAGATTTTCTCTAGATGGCTTACAAGCCTTTCTAGAAGATCCACCTTTTGCTTTTCCAAAGCAACTCTTCTTTCTGCACGTTCTTCCTTTTGCTTAAAATTTTCTACAAGCATTTTGCGAATTTCTTCATCATTTTTTTCTTTCTTTTCTGCATGCTTAGCTGCTTTCTCCATATATATTTCCATTGCACTTTTTCTTTTTCTAGAGGTTGATGGTGCCAAGTCTTAAATTGGAAAAAAAATTTATTAATAATTACTATCGTTATGAATGTACTAATCGTACGTTTTCCAAAATTACAATTGAAAAATTAGGGGGTTTAAATAAAACAAGGGTGCTACATTCGGCTATGCCGAATCTTTAACACTCTCCACCGGCAGTTAGAATATTTCAGGCGTGGGCCCTAAATGGGATCTATAAATTATTCATTAACGATTATAAAAACGGACGTCAGTATTAAAATTCGTCGTGGTTTAGACCTACATATGGTTATATATAAATATATAATAATAATATTTGCTTCATAGTATCTGAGATGAATAATAAAAAAGTTTGTGACACACGGAATGAGAAACTAAGTATACTCTCATTCAGAAACAAATAAAACGTAATTAAAACATCAGCAACAAGTCGGCTTGTTTTGACTTTGTTTTTAATAATCATACGATTAGAGATCACTCGATTTCCAGAACGTATTATATATTTTCTGTATACTAACCAGCTTTTGATAACTCCGGCTCCTCTTGTAGTGTGTTTGACTAGTCGTCGTTACCATACCTTCCGTATGTAACACGAGCTTCACACTTTGTGTAAGCAAAAATGTCCACACACATCAAACCCATCAGTGAGAATTTGCAACGATGCATATTCTCACTGATTTAACAAAAATAAAATTATGTAGAATAAGCAAAATTGTATCAGTAAAATAAGTTTAGTGTTTAAGTCATAATAACAAAAGATTAATTGATAATAGTAAACTTAAAGCGGACAGTCGCATAAGCGGCTGTCCCGCAAATGAAATAAAATTAATTAAATAAAAGTGTTATTATTTGTGGCAAAATTATTATACTCTGTCAAATCGTTGATGGATGATTCATCAAGACTTACATACATAAGTCTCGCTGTCTAGCAAATACTCAGGGTTTAAAGACATCTTTTCTTTTAAAATCGCATCAAGTACACTAATATGAGTATACAAATTGTAATTGTTTGTTAAAGTTTTTTTCGTTTTTGTGACGATTTATGAATGTATAAAAACTTACCTTTGATAGGGACATGTTTGCCTGCTGCGGCCGGTATAAATAATAATATTGTTCAGCGCGACTCTTTTATATTGCCTTTCTAGAGTGAAATATTTGGCCTCTACTTGCGCTGCCGTAAACAAATACCCTTTTTCCTCAAGCCCTTGTGAAATTTTTTGCCACATTTGTTTTTTGGACTTCAAATTAATAGATTTTCCAACCTGTGGCCTCAAATCTTTTATTTGGGAAATCAAAAATTTTACAGCTGCACTGTTACCTCTTGCTTCTACTGCTAAATTGTTATGCTCTTCATCATTGGGTGTGAAAATTACTTCATCAAATTCTTCGCCATTTGCAATAATTTAAAATATATTAAAAATTTAGTATGCATACATATATTAATATAAATTCGCATCCTAAACAAGTTTACTTACCACTTTGTACCTTCCCAAATGTTCCAGGAGAACATACAATATTTAATTTTCTTTTTTTGGCATCCATGGTAAAACTTAACTTGATTCTTTTTGTTTGTATTTTAGTGATGTAAATCTAATGCATATATGAATACTTCTTATTACATATTATTCGGGGTACCGAATATCAAAAATCAACTATCTAATTATTTTAGTATGTTATTTAGCTATAAACAAAATTAAAAGTCATGTACACAATCTTCCACAATATATAACACATATTTTACAACACTAAGCTTTTAAGCGATCATATGTTTGAGTTAACCTGCAAGCTTTTGCAATTTTTCCGTTCGTTTACTTTTTTGTGCAAGAGCCAGTTTTGAGAGTAAAATTTTGATATTGCCTAAAATTTACTCATCTACTGGATTTTACTGGAAAAGTAAACGAACGCACCTATAATAAAAGCTTACTCTCTATGAATTCTTTTAAATAAATTATATTAAAATATCAATTACACTTTCCATTTTTGGCAAAATTGCTTTTAATTGATAAACATATTAGCACAACAGCTGATAAAAAAAAAACAAATTTGGCGCATAAAACGCATGGCATGTAACTTGAATTTAGAAACGCATAAAATGCATAAAAACTATCATACGCATCCACGCATGAACGCATGGTGTGGACCTTCAGCTTTACATCTGTGTCCTTCTCCCCGCACTAAGATACGTTTTAAAAGCGGTGGTTGAATTATGGTAAGTATATAAGCGCTGGCTGCTTTGTTACGGTGGCAATAAGAATCGGGTTAGCAGATTCGGGTTGGTTTTTTCCACGGTATGACGTCAAGTTGTGTTCGGAGGAGTTAAACTTCTACTTGTTGGTCGGCACGTGACCTGTCATCAGTGGACATGATAGCATCGTCCTACTGCCGCAATGGTTCACTTTCCGAAAATCGGCTTTGGCTATAATTTTCTGCTCCCAGACTCCTGCTTCCTTGTTTTTAATATTTTCCTCTTGCCCTGCAATACCGTTGCTTCCGTCGATCACTGCATGTAAAACAAACACATTTAGAACCGATGAAAATTCTATCTACATACAACCTCGCCGCATTAGACATATTTCCTTAACTTATGGTGTTTTATTCTTCTCTTTCGCTTCACTGCCAGTACCTTTAATTAGCTGATTTTTACGGATCCCAAATTCCAAGTGCCACTTCTTTTTAAGACGTATCAGACCAAAAAGGCGGATATAGGGATTTTCTCCATCTTCATGCTGGTGGCCATTCTGAATTGCCAGTAACTGCAACCAACTTCACGCTATTGGTTGATAAACTTAGTAGTATTGCATGTCACTACTAGTCGACTTATTCAGATGTGTCCATCTGGCTCCCTTTTGCTTTTTTATCCGGTCAGGGTTGCAATCACCCAGCCAGTGTGGTCAACACGGCACACATCCTCACAGGTGGTGACAGAATTTTTATCATATTAGCAAATTAAATTTGCTAATATGATAAATTTCAAACTATTGCTCAAAAGTTATCATCTCAGACTTTTAAATCTTTTGCGTGGTATACACCCTGGAATTTTCCTTGTAAATTTTCAACTTCATAAAGATTATTTCCCACAGGTTTTAAAATTCTACATTTTACAAACTTTTTGCACAATTTCGCTGAGATTTGTTTGGAAAAGTCTGAAAGTTGAAAATTGCGTCGGAATACCTCCTGACCAGGTCTGAATTTTGTCTCCCAATCATTCTGATTCGATTCCAAATACGAACGTATGACTGCTAAAACTGATTGGTTCACTCTTTCAGAAGCGTTGTCTTGTGGCGCGTAATTCGCGGTACTTATATGCTCTATTCCGAAACATTCCATTAGCTCTACAAAATCTTTACTGGCAAACTGTTGTCCATTATCGGAAATAAGCGTTTCTGGACATCCAAATTTGTAGAAAACCTCCTGCATTAAAAAGTTGATAACATGCCTTGATGTAGCTTTAGACATCGCTTTTAGTAGAACATACTTTGGGTACTTTAGTAGAATAACGATTGGGTTTTAGTGTGCTTCATCCTCCACAATATTCTCGTTTATAGTACTGCCATAGATCAATTTGAAGAGGGAGTCAAGTAGAACTAGCTTTAAAATGAATAGACAAATGTTATACCATCTTATGTTTCCAGGCATAGTTTGAAAATAAAACTAAATCATTTATTCAAAAAATAAAGTAATAATTTTATCACAAATACGTTGCGTACTTATTTTAATAGATTTTAGTTTCGTTTTATAAAAAAATTAATAAATTCATCCATCACAAATACGTTGCTTGCTTATTTAAATAATTAAGGTAATAATTTTGGTTTGTCATTCTTGTATTTCAATTTCAGTTCCATTATTGCAAGTCTCTCGTTTTGCGTCAGTTCTAATTTTCTAATTTCAAACTCTTGCTCAATGCAAAGCCTTTTTTATAAAATGCATCTCTTTTTTTGTATTTCGGCCAGTTGACTTAAGCCGTTTTTCGGCATGCGCGTTTTAAATTTTTGGCCTAGTGACCGATTAATAATTGGAGTTGATGTAGATGCTGGTGTCTGTAGCATGGGTTCAAATCACACCGATTGAGCCGATTGTACCTCTAAATGGGAAAATGTGTATGTAAATGAGGAATCTTGAAGTATCACATCTCTCACATCTTCCTCTATTGTATCTGCCACATTCATATCTATATGAAATGCTGAAGATTCCGTAACTACATTTGAGTTAGTTTTATTGTAAAAAAGTTTCGCCAGGCGATCATAATATGGGCACATTTTTCGTAGTTTATCTGCAAATCGTTAAAAAAAAATGGTGAGAAAAGCAAAATTATTATAATCAACCCAATTACCCTTTATAGTGCTACAGTCATCATTTACATCAATACCAGCACCAGTTGACTTTCGCCACTCTTCAGCTTTATTAAATATAGCTTTCCAGTATCGAACTTTGCATCGCAGCATTTCGCATGTTGCGTCAATTTTAATCTGGTCCAAACATTTTTGGTAGTAGATTGTACTAGTTGGTTTCTGAAAATACATATATGTACATATGTATATGTCATTGGCATAATCTTAAAAACATATGTATACAAAATAGTGCTACATTAGTTCAATGTCCACATTTTCCAACACAAAATCTAGCAGCAATTTAGCTCAACTTCACTCCACTTTTTTTTTGCATTTTTGTTCGAATGCGCTTTTTCTTTTGGTTATCCACTATAAGAACAGTTTATGATTTATTAAAATAAAATAAAAAATCATTTAATTAACATACTTACTCTCAATGTACGGCGCTAGGGCAGAACGCCCACGGGCGTAACGCCCAAAACCAAAAATGCCATAACGCCCAAATCTTGTTATATTGCCCAAAACCCAAAAAAAATAATGACAAAGTGCCCAAATGCTATGTCATATCGCCCAAATAACAAAGTTTGGGCGTTGTGACATTTTTTTGAAAAGTAAGCAGATTTATTTGGGTGTTGTGACATTTTCTTAAATATGAATTTTTTAAGTAATTCTATTAATTTTAGTGAAACTGTATAATAAAAACAGTTAGTTTACTTGAAGATTTTGAAACTTCTTTAACAAAACAATCACAATTATGTAGCCTTCACAGAGTGCGGTCGTTAGTAAAAAATAAAACAATGCAATCGGAAAGTGTGGAGTTCGTGAGCGGAAAGCGGTGTAATTCCAAATTCCCATAACCTATTTTCCTAGTTCCAACACAATGCAATGCATTAGTAGGGGGCATCCCCTGAGTGCTGGTCCTATAAAAAAAATGTATTTAACAAATGAAAAACAATTATACAAAAAAAAAATCGTATTATAAAGGCAAAACATTTTATACATGTTATGCATCCAATTGCAAGGCACGTGCTGAAATTTTAGAGGATGAAACGTGTGTCAAATCACAAAAAATCGCGCATACAAATCACCTCCAGCAGGAAGAAATTTACAAAGAATTGAAAGCAGTTGAGGGCATTAAAAAACAATGTAGCAATCCTTCTGTTCTTTTGAGCGACACCAATGCCGCGAGTGGTATAAGAAAAGTTATTAAAAGAGTTTGCGAGAGGTAAGTCGATTTAGAATATTACGTGGAGGGGGTCGGGTTGCGTTCGCGTCCGACGCGAACAGAGAGGACCGACGCGGCGCGCTATCCTCCACACTGCTACCTATCCAACGATATACAATATAATTTTTTGCTATATTTTAACTTATTTCTTAAATGTATATATATTTTTTGTAACTGCAGTAATCAGAGTGCTACCCAAACTCTAGTTGTCACTAGCATGAGACGAAGCCTTGGAAGACTCTCGTCAAATATATTTTTGAAATCACCCCGAACTCCATTAGATGTCGTTGAATCATTCCAACACGAATTTATTTGGAGAACCTATGGTTTAACAAGGCACCAAATTAATACTCGTCCATTTTATAAAGCGTGCATTTCTGAGCCGGCATTTTCGTATTGCATCTTTATGTCGGAGGCAATAATGCAGGGTATCACCGAAAATATACCAGCAGGACAGAGACGGTATTTGATTGATGGAACATTTAAAGTGGTTCCAGCAGGCTGTTTCACTCAATTGCTGGTGATTTATATTCAATATTTAGATGATCAAGTGAGTTTGTTAAAAGTTTCTTATTGGAAAGACACATCGCACGATTTTTTGTCCAAATTTTTCGCCTGTGGTGCTTCATTCCGATACTACGCAACAATTTCCTATTTATATATTATAAATATATAAATTTTCATATTCGAATGTGTATTCATAGTCAAATTACAACTCTTAAAAAGCTTTTAAACTTTAATAAAGAAAATATACATAAAGAAGTAAAATAAAATTGTTGTCGGATATTTCATATTTTTTACTTTTTTGGGCCTTATGAAAGTTTTTCTTTTGGGTGTTATGTCCTAGACTATAACTTGAAAAAATATTACGCCCAAATTCAATGTCATATAGCCCAAATGGCAAAGCAATAAAATTTTTGGGCGTTATGGCATTTTTGGTTTTGGGCGTTAAGCCCTTGGCCGTTCTGCCCTAGCGCCTCAATGTACACGAAAATTGCCAAAACACAAATATTTTTTTAAAAATGTATCACAAATTACCTTTTGATTATATTTACTATTTAGAAACTGCAACAGCTGATTGTTAGTTACCAACTAACCACTATTTTATCAGGGGTGCCGTTTCGTTAATTTGTTAAATGTTAATCCGGTAGCTCGTTAAATATACAAAAACAAAATGCGTGTAAAAAAGTAACGATTAACGACTAACAAGCTCGGTGTGAATTCCACTAATATGTTTTTCATAAATATGTATGTATGTATATATGTACTAAAGACCTGCACGAGTGTATCAGTAAGTATTGTTGAAACAGATACACCAGATATTTATCTGTTACTACTGATATAAATGAGAGAATGAGTGTAACTGATATTGTATGGTTTTGCTTTTGTCCACTCACCATATCTTAAAAACAAAAACAGTTGCTTATGGTTTTGTATTGAGTCCCAGCAAATAAAATTGGACCACCTGACCCATTTTGATAAAATGGACTACTCCATGGACTGGTCCGATGTAATGCAAGCATGGACCATGTCATTGTTAAAAAGTGTTTGTAGTGAGACGACATGTCTTCGTTTTTTAACGACGTGCTTTCGTTTTTAAACGACTTCAAAACTAATCCTCTTGAGTATACCATGGAGTAGTTTTAAAACTACTCCTTAGTGGTCCAAAGGTGGGTTATATACCATGGAGTAGTTTTAAAACTACTCCTTAGTGGTCCAAAGGTGGGTTATATGATCCTCTCCTAGGACATCGTAATGTTAAATAGACCAGGTTTTTTCCATACGTTTGGGTTACTTTTGGACTAGTCCTGGTCCTTTGTGGACTACTCTTTACACGCGTGTTTGGACTGGTCCTATTATTTGCAGGGGTATGACATAACATTTTTTTTTACTTCCAAATATCTGTTGTCACCATGAGTATTTCTACAATATCTGTGGTGTTCTGTTGTATTTTAAAATATTGTTGGCGAGTTGATGAAAATAAGAAAGTTTATAAAAACTTGTATACGATCTCAACCAGGGGTGCCAGATGGTTTTGGTAAGAAATCGGCATATTTTCAAAAACAAATCAGAAATTAAATTAAATAAAAAAATCGGCAAATTACTATTACGATTTTAAACACAATAAAACATTGACAAAAATAAAAAAGCAAAACAATTAAGCATTACCTAATGCTTTAAAAAAATTAAAAAAAATAAACTTTTTAGAAATAAATTTTAGTTAATTAAAAAATCGCAAGGACCGTAAATAAGAGTTATCCATAAAATGTTAGCTTAAAAACGGAGTCAACCAATAGGTTTGTTCTAAAGTTCTCTTTAAGAACCTATGGTGATCTAGAAAAAAAAATCTCAACTCCACAGTTAAAAATCATTTTTCAACGAAAAAATAAAAGTTTGGATGAACTCTTAAAAGGAGAGTTTTTTTTCGCAATCATAACATATTCGCCCTAAAATAGAACTCACACCATCAACAAATACAACTCTTTTAAGGATTTTAATTTTTACGTTTAAAATACTCATTATGTTTTTCTTCTTTTTTTTTTATTTTTACGTTGAAATTGTAGTGATCTGACCAGCGACAAACTTTGGTTGTTAATGAAAAAATTAGTTGAATAAAATGCTGGTTTAAATCAAACTCCTGAAATGAGTTTTATTTTTTGGCGGCTGAATAAAATTCTCGTTTTAACAGTTTTATTCGATATTTTATTCCTCAACTGAGTTTTAATTTATGACAGCTTAATAAAACTCTCTTTTTAAGAGTTAAATTTTACCTTTTATTTTTACGTTAAAAAATGACTGTTTTATATGGACTTGTTTGTTTTTAAATTAAAAAAATAACTCAGGGACTGAAAATAATTACTGCATACATATTATTATTTTTTGTAAAGGTTACGAGAAATATTCCTTTATTTTCAATTGGGAATATTTAACCATTATCGTTATATATATTTTATTTTGTTGGTAGTAACCAATGAAAGTAAAATTTATTTTTTTTGGTTAATGATAACCAAATTTGTTACAAATATCTATTGGAAAAAATATATTTTTTCCTGGTTAAATTTTTTTATTTTTTTGGTACAAATATCCAATTTAAACAAATAAGAAAGTAAAGTTCTTCAATCCCGACCCTATGGTACTCCACACCACATCATTTAGACAACTTTTCAAGAGTGTACCTTAATTGGGACCAATGGGCAATCATGGACCCAGGAAAACAAATTATATTATAAAGTTAAGATTCAGGTCAATGTTATTACCAGTTATCGTAGGCTTAATTCTTAGGACAATAAGAACCTATGTACCAAATTTCAGCAATTTATCTTCAAAATTGCGACTTGAACTTTGCCTACAAGGTTTACACGGACAGCCAGCCGGACGGGTGGATTTCTTTAGATCGATTCCCCTTGTGCCTTAAGCCCCTCATATGTAGTGGTATATTTCTCAAAATGTGTTTGCTTGGTTAGACATACAATACAAATACTGCATATATGGAATACATATAACCATTTTTTCCTTAAGTAGATATAAGCGCTGAATTAATAACAGTTGTATCTTTGTAATGTAACAAGTTACCCAAAATTAATAACACTGTGCAAGAAATTTACACTTTTTTTGAGACAAGCTGGGCACCTGGCGTTTTAACCTAATTCGGATACGTTGAATCCAGTGGTGCTCGCCGCTTTTAAGATTGGCTATGGTTTTCGAGATATACCGTTATTTGGAAAATGGAGGAGGTTGCATAACATATGTTCGCGTAACTCAAACACGCTTTTGCGATAAAATTTCCTTTAAGAAAAGTAAAACTTATTTCTAATGTGAGCAGTCGTTTTTGAAACATAGGTTTTTTTTATTGAAAAAAAATTAATTTTTTTATCAAAATTTCGAAATTTTTGTTTTTTAAAAATTCATAAAAAATTAAAAAATGCAGCAAGGGTTCTAATTTTTTGCAGACATATAAAAAACGAAGCTGCAAACAAAACAAAAAAAATTGCGGAGTTTCGGTTTTTTTTAGTAATTTTAGTAAACTAAACCGTTTTTGAGTTACGCTAATAGGTGTATGTTGTGCAACCTCCTCCATTTTCAAAATAACGGTATATCTCGAAAACCAGAGCCAATCTTAAAAACGGCGAGCACCACTGGATTCAGCGTATCCGAATTAGGTTAAAACGCCAGGTGCCCAGCTTGTCTGTTTTTCCAACTAGCGTAGTGTAATATATGTATATAAAACAAACCAAAAATTACCGTGTTGTAAGTATTTCTCAAAAAATAGGCACTTTGATAATTTAGAGGAAAATATCGCCAAAATGCCTAAAAATCGTGAAATATGGCCTGATAACAACGATTCTCGCTTGTGTTGCTGTTGTTGCTCGGCAATTTGTACTGCCACAGCACAACACACAGTGTGTGTGTGTGTGTGACATCTCTGGTTTTTTATTGGCTTTTTGTTATGTATACCCTCCGCCACAACTAGCTGGGTATACTTAGTTTGTCATTTCGTGTGAAACATTTTTATTATTCGAGCCTTAACCGCGAAAATAACGTAAGCACCTAAATAAATTTTTTAGGTGAGAGTTTTTTTTAATTTTAATTCATATAAATTTTGTATTAAATTTGTTGCTCACGATAAAATCAGGGACCAAACATAATGGTTATTGTATTCTATTTGAGTTTACTGGAAAATTCCTTTTATTTTCATTTGGTTATTTTTAACCATTGTCGTTACATATATTTTATACTGGTTATCGTAACCAATTAAAGCAAAAAATATTTCTTTTTTTGTTACACATAAATAACCATTACTTCAACCACAATTTTTTTTTTGTTACAAACAACTATTAAACCAAATAATTAATTTTTTGGTTACAAATAACCATTTTAAAAAATAATTAATTTTTTTGGTTTCAAATAACCATTAAAACAAGCAATTTTTTTTAACAACGACACAGGTTAAAAATTTTCTTCAGATATTTTTTTCTGTGCATATGTATTTATATGTATGTATGATTATTTCCGTGCATTTATTATTTCGATGACTAAGAAGAAGGAGTGAACGTGTCAACTGTTGTGCGTGACTTGAGAGGCAATTCTAAACCGCTAGAATCACCGTCTGTACTTAAAAATTGTTTTTTTGCTTTTGCCGGAAAAAATATTGCCCATGGGTACCAAATAGTAACCGACTATACTTTCTTACTTATGTATAATTTATATTTGTAACCAAAAAATAAATAACTTGTTTTAATGGTTATTTGTAACCAAACTAATTTATTATTTGTTAAAATGGTTATTTGTAACTAAAATATTAATTATTTGGTTTAATAGTTGTTTGTAACCAAAAAATTTTTTAGTTGAATTAATGGTTATTTATGAAGGTAAAAAAAATATTTTTTACTTTAATTGGTTACGATAACCAGAATAAAATATATATATTAAATGATAATTGTAATTTTTAACCTTTACCTATAATTCATCAATATTAATGGTTATATTTATATGATTTTTTGTCGTTTCCTTTATAGGGTCCCTGGATAAAATTGTGTTTGCTATAAAATCGTTAAAGCCATTTATTTAGAAAAAAACAAAAATTTAAAATGATGCCGCTTACGTTATTTTCGCGGTTAGGGCTCAAATTCAACTATTAGTCAAACAATTCTTTTCAAAATAAAAATATTTCAAAACGTAAATATGAATTTTCTATTTTTTTCTACATAATACAGTTATATTAAATAAAAAACCCTAAAGTATAACTTATTAAATTTTCGAGCTTGAGGTCTTGTTTTTGATATAAAATTTCCACATTAAATGTAGCATACTTCTTTTTTAATGTTTTCAAAAGTGTTTACCTACATATTTTAGAAAAGTGCTTTAAACGAAAAAAATAGTTTTGGTTGGTAAAAACCCAAGTTTTTTTTACAAGAACAAATTACATGTGTTCAGTTCTTTCAGTAATTTTTTTTTTACAATAATTTTTGTCTACATGTCTTTTTAACAAAAACAACCATACACAGGCATCAAAGAATTTAAGAAAAAAATATTACCGTTACTAAAATTTTCAAAAATGTTTGCTTTAAAAAAAAGCAGCATACACATTTTTACAAGAACAAATCATGTACGCAGCAGACACAAAGGCTAATCGTGCTGCTCATCAAGAAAAATTGCAAGTGCTTCCACTTGTATTTTCGTCGTAGGTATAATACGTAACTAGTAGTGTTGTTGTTGCTTGGCAATTTGTACGACCATAGTACAAGCAGCCTGTGTGTTTTGTTTTTGTAAAATTTTTTGTTTGGCTTTTTTTTTCGCTCGTAATACATTCACGCTCTTTTTCGTTGAAAAATAATTGAAAATAACGGTATCGTACAATAAGTAACTTATTGTATTCCATCAGTATCCACTAGTACAGGGGCAGCGTGGCCATTTTGGCATTTTTGCAGCTAGATTTAGCATTTTTTTGTCTGATTTAGCTGCAAATTTTTCATTTAGCAGTTAGCATTTTGTTTAGCATTTTTCAACTACATATTTAGCATTTTTAAGCATTATTTAATTTGAGAATATTAAAGTAATCTTTTTTTGAAAAACTACCACAAACTTTTGTTGAATGCAAATACAAACCCCTACTTTTTTGCTATAGAAACTGTACAATCTTTTAAAGGACCTTTCATATAAAATGGTTTTAAAATTTGATCAGTTTGATCCATTAAATTCATGTTAAGACGATTTTTTCCCTCAATTACGACTTTGAATTTTTTGGAATCGAAAAGAGATACCCAAGGCGAATTCATTCCAGGTAATCTCGGTACTACAACTCGTACAAAAACCACAAGCAATTTGTTTTTGTAAAATCATTGTACAATGCCATAAACAGAAATTGTTTTTTTTCACAGAAACAAAGATAATAAAAAAAAAATTTTACATCAGGGCTTTTAAGACCACCCATAATAAATTCGACTTGGAGACAGCATAACTTTTGAAATAGAAAAAAAACAAATATGAATTACATGCCGAGATTTTATAGCTCAATTTATATGTCATCTTAGAAAACCGTTTAAAAACTAATAAATGCAAATTAAGCGAACGAAAGAAGAAATTTTTGATTTCACTGTAGAAGAAATTACAACTTTGGAACATCAGTGGCTGAAACCAAATTCATATGACAGTTGATTTCTGGATAAATGGTTATATATACAAAAATTCATTACATGAAAATCCATTCAGGGAATTAGCTTCTTTTGATATGCAGTTCTTGGTTTTGCCAGTTAGCAACGCGGAAGTTTAAATTGGGTTTTAGTGGTATAAATATCTAAAAAACGAAAATTCGAAACAGAATGACGTTAATGTATTATAATGATACCCAGCAAAAATTTTTCAAGATTTGGAAGCAATAAACACGTATACTGCATCACAACCGCTTCTTTTTTTGCTTCTAAAAATTACTGCCTTACTCTACTGCTGTAAGATAAGGCATGCAATCCTAGAATTCTTAAATGCGGTGCTAAATACTGGAAGAGAATCGCTCTTTATTCGTTTTAAGGAATGCATTTTCTACTGCTTTATTGAAGCAATGACATCATTTATTCTTTTGAAAAAAAAAAATAAAACAAATTAACCTTATGGTGTTTTCTTTTCTACAAAAAATGTGCCTTTTTTAAAAAAAAAAATTCAATTTGGTGTCTTTTTCTTTAAAATGTTGCTCCCGAAAAGGGTGGCTTGTTTTATTCTAAAAAACTCATGCTATTCGGGAGCAAAATTTTTAAGAAACAGACACCAAATTGCATTTTTTTTTAAAAAAAGGCACATTTTTTTGTAGAAAAGAAAACACCATTAATTTAAAAAAAATGATACATAATTCTTATAAAACAATATTCCTTTCATTCCAAAATAATATTTTAGATTTATAAAAAAATTTTTGAGCGCCGAAATAACACTTTTTTTATTGCTTAATATTTTTCATTTACTTTATACACTAAAATCATGTCAGCTTTTAAAGCATGAAATCAGCGTTCTTAAGATCTCTATAGCAGAGCTTCTACGCGAGGAATTCCAAACAAAAATCATGTAATATTTCATAGAAGTGTAAGCTCTTCACACTGAATTCTCCCTTACAATACTGCTTCCGAGAAAGCATAAGTTTTTGCTGGGTATCTTGATCGATTCTTCAGAAGCTGAAGAAGAATATTCATTTGAGGACGTATTTAATTTATAAAATAAAATATTTTATTAAACATGTTATAAAAATTTTATTAAAATACTAAATAATTCCCATTTATTCCTTTGATTTTTTGTTATGGTACCTTTTGCTTAAAAACTTTTTTTGTACGTATATAAAGACTGAAATATATTTCTTTTATAGTTTTAAGACTTTTTATGTTTCATAAATATTATATTGTTATTCTTTAATCAGTTTGATTTATTGATACGATGTGAGATTATATTATAGGTATTTTAACTAAAATAACAAAAAAATAAAACAATTTAAACTTTAGCATTATCTTTTGGCAGTTTAGGATTTTTGTTAGCACTTTTTAGCATTATTTTTAAGCCGATTTAGCTGTAAAATATTTTTGGATATGGCCACACTGTACAGGGGTTTCCATTTCTTTGCACAATTGTGCAAACCACTACAAACACATATTTTTATGCTCTTCAATTCAGTCGTCGGTGTGACTTCGACAAGTGTACATGTTTAGCGGATGCTATATTATTTTGTTTCAGCTTACACTCAAAAATATTGTGCGGTCAAAAATGCTTTTGGTAACATCCAATGCCTTGCGTACAATATTTAGTCTGTGTTTATACGGTTCATTCTTTACTGAAAAGATTGCTACTTTATTGGCGAGAGGGGAGAGGGGAAAAGAAACGAGTACACACATGTCTGTACTGTCAGTACGCTTTGCTTTTTCATTCGTTGCTTAATTTTGTTTTTGTTTTCAATATCAAAAAGCACACATTCATACGCACGACTATACAAAATAAAAAACATGTCTTCAACATGACATGAATCATTTGAACGCCAATTCTTGTTCAAAGAAGAAAAAGGAAGAATCTTTTCAGTAAAGAATGAACCGTCTAAACTCAGACTTAGAGTCTAAATTTAAAGACTTCAATGCAGAGTAATATAACATTTTTATTTAATTTTAACATAATTTAAATTGTTAGCGTAAATTTTATTTAGTAAATTTTTTTAACAATAACATTTACTGTAACGTTTAAGCTAACGATATGTGTTTTGTTTGTGAAAAAAAATTCTTTGCTTCCTGTAAAAGGGTCCCTTTTGCTTTCTTTAAAAAGACGTACCTAAATGCAGAAATTATTAAGAAAAAAAATAGCCAAAAGAATTTGTTGGTATTTTGCTTGTAAAAATATTTTGGTTTCTGTACCAATTGCGTCGTTGGGTTTTTTCTTTCTTTGAAAACCCTTTTCTTAAGTAAGTAGAAATATTTAAAAAACAAGTAAAAAAAGTCTTGTTTTGCTACAATTTATGTGTAAATAACCTGTACACATAAAAGCAAATGTGACAGTAGGTAAAATGTTTGGGTAAGAAGATGTGTTTTATTGATGTATTAATGAAACTTTATTGTTTAGCACTATTTTTATTGCTTACTTTTTTATGCTACAATTATTTGACCGAGCCCAAAGAGTTAAGGCTCAGTAAGTCTTTACTTTCTGGTCTGTTACGAACCAGCTGATTTGTTTTTGTTATTAAAAAACCTGTGAAATTGATTAGTTGTTCTGTTCTGTTGCGGTTCAGTTTGATAAAATCAAGAACTTGTAAAGTAATTGTAAGTTACCGCAAAATAAATAATAAAAAATTCGTTAATTAAATTTTATTTCTTCAAATTTATGTGCATAAAAGTTTTTGAAATAAAACAATGGATGGTGCAAAACTAATAAATTTGCCATAAATGGCTACAGTTGCTACAGAAAAAGAAACTTTTACAATTTTGAAACAGAACGGCACGGAACAGAACAGAAACAGAAAGTAAAGACTAATTCTGCCTTTAACCTTACTAATTTATTGTAATTATTAAACGTAACTTTGACCTGTTATAATGACTTTATACATTTTTGCAGGCAAACTCATGTGCACATTTGGTATTTTCTAAAAAGTTATGATATACCATTAGCTAGAATAAAAATGTATGCACAGATGTTTGAAGTATGAGCAACCCAACACCGTGAATACCATTTCTATCCTGAACTAAAAAAAATTCATTGACGTGCCTCTCTTTATTCGGCACTACTTACCTATGCGAACAAATTTTTTCGGATTTAAAATTTATTTGTTCCAAGCAACGTAATAAATGAAGTTCATCCCATTTGAAAAGCATTCTACTATTACAAAACTGCCATAAAAGTATAAATTTAGAAGATTTTATTTTATAACTTGTAGAACACAAGGGAAAAAAATTCAAAATTTTTTGTGTTGCTAGAAAATTTGTAGCAGTTCTTTACCAATTCAATGTCGCTGATTTTAAAACTGCACTTTTTTTTCTATCAGCTGTGATTTGCGTGCAATATTTATTTTTTATGAATTTTTAAAACATAAAAATCTTTAATTTTTTACAATTGTTTGATAAGATATTTGAAACTGATTTAGAGTCAAAAAGCTTCCGAATAAAAAAAGTGTAGTTTTAAAATCAGCGGCATTGAATTGGTAAAGAATTGCTACAAATTTTTTATCAACACAAAAAATTTTTAATTTTGTACCTTTGTGTTATACAACTTATAAAATATATTACTAACATTTTATTTCGGCTGTAAATAAATGCATTCTCTCAATTTGCTTACTCTCTGGTACTCACTAACACACAACCAAAAAAATTTTGGAAATCCCTGCACTAGTATCTGCTTTTGCGAAGCAGATATTAACAGATATGATACTCTCTTTCGCTTTTGTATCAACTTACATCCACTCTTTTACAAATCATATCAATATCAACTTATATCAGAAACACAGGAGCACTCATCCATACGCATCTACTTTAGAAAACACACAGAAACAGATATAAACAGATGTATCTGTGCAGGTCTTTAATATGTACAAAGGTATATTAAATTTTTTAATTTGGTAATAGTTTCCGCAAAATACGTTCGATATATCGATATTTTTGAAATAATAAATATCGATACTTTTTAAAAATATCGATTCGATATATACCGATATATTTTTTCAATTTGTCCATCCCTACCAAGTCCTCTGGTAGGATAGTTGATAGTGAGCTAGTCTATAAGCGTAATGGTTGAGGGTTAGATTCCCGCCAGAGACTCTGGTACGTTTCACTACAACGGGTTGAAGGTCTACGTTGTTATTCCTCGGTAACATAATTTGTAATTGTTTTTGCAACATTTAATAAATTAATAATTTAAAGAACTTTATTTAGCTTTTTTTTGCTGTGCTTTAAAGTTCAGTTGCAGAGGCTAGAAAAATTCCCATTTCATTGATGGTTACTAAAATACCAACAAACCAGGCAGCTAACTAAGCCAACCAACCAGTTCGTCCTCTACTCAATGCAGTAGAATAAAACCCAAAAATTAACATCTCATTAAGAGCTTTTTCAAGTTTTGCATGAATTCCATGGCGAGCTCTTGTTTTTCTTTTGGATACATTTTTATTTTCTGTTTGTTTTTATCGGCCAACAACTTAATTGTATAAAACACTGCAACAGCAGTCAACCTTTTAAATGCCGGAAGTGAGCACACACTGTGTAAATATGAATTTGTTTTTGTTGCTTTGCGATAAAATGTAAGATGTTCATTGGCAAGAACGTTTTTATCGTGGCTGTTTTCAGAAGCGTGTTCGTATTCGTGTACGTGTTGCATTATAATCAAGGTTCCGGAGGAGGTCAGCAGCTACAATGTATCGTACATAAACGCCAGTTTATATGTTTTTGTTTGCATTTTTTTTTTCGAAATTAACAATATAAATTTTAAAGTTGGGTGTCAAGTAAAATAAATGGCGGATTTCCATATAAAAGCTTTTGCTGTTAAAAGGGAAACTCACGAATAGTTTTTTTCTGCAATTGTATATTGTTCTACAAAAATTAATTGCTATGTAATAATCCTTTAGAAATATATAACTTTTTAATTAAAGTTCTGCATAAAACAAAAATTAAACCAAAAATCTAAAAAAGCATTCAAACAATAACGATAAATTCATAAATGTTATAAGTTTATGTGTAGAGTGTTTTAGCAGTTTGGGGACAGTCTAGAACAAGTGGTAGTTTGCTACAACTCTAGAGAGTACAAAGAGCCTGGTAAGTGATACATCCAAAGTAGTATATGCAAAGGGTACATTGGTGTAACTACACACAGAAAAATATCAATGTAAAATTGTCGAAAACAAGGTTGATTTTACCGTTTTCAGTAGTGATTTTGCTTCTTTGTTACTTCATATTAATTTAACATGATTTTACAATAACTTGCGAACAACATTGTTTCCTTTAAAAATAACTATAATTCATGTTAATTTAAAATTGCACTAAAGTTAGAGCAAAATGTCATTTATATGGAAATGAATTAAATGAAAGTTATTTAAGAATAATTCAAAACACTATTAATTCAAAGTACTATTTAACTAAATAACTTTAATTAATAAAGAATACGGGAATTGTCTTCTTTTCAAAACATATTTTAAACATGAAAATAAAAAAATTTACATAAATTAAGTATGTATGTTACTTTAACAAGATAAACTTTTAATTTTAATATAAAACAGGTTTTTATGGATTCAATATTGAACAATGTTTCACAGTGAATAATAAAGGTAATTTATAAATTTTTCATTTAAAATTAATATGAAATAATGATAAATTTAAATAAAGGGAATACTTTTGCAGAAATTTACTATGATTCTCAATCAACAGTTCGCCATGTTAATTTAACATGGTATTTTTTCGGTGTGTAGTAACGGTAACACTGTTACCAGGGCGAATTTACTAGAAGTTGGGGTCAAGTCAACATATGGTGTTTTTTATTATTCATTAAAAAATAAAAAGTTTTTATACAAACCAAACGCATAAATTTTCCATCCGGCAACACATAAAAATAAGAATTTTCAGTAACAAAAAAGGGCAGATAAACAGTAAGTTAGTTAATCGCAAATAATTTTTATTTGCGAATAGTCTACGTATAAACGTAGTGTGTATGTCTTATTGCGTAGCGCATAATTGTGCGCTTACATTTGTAAATGTTCCCTTAGTGCTTCGAAAAATGATAAAAAATTTTATTGGGAGTTTATTGAATAAAAACAAAAACAGCTGTTTGTTTAAATATGTGGCATTTTTGTTTCATTTCACACATTTCAACCAAAAGTTTCTTGACGCAAGAGTAACAGAACATGGGCACTGAAATCAAATGTGGGATCTGAATTAAAAAAATTAATATTTTCCAAATGAATTGGCAACCTTTAAGTATGCTGAGAAAATTTTCCATGTGCAAAAGCTTTTTATCAGACAACGGTTTACGTACTTATTTTATTATGCAAACAAAAATTTTAATTATGTGCCCAGTGAAAACTTTGCCTACAAAATAATGTGTTTAGTAATCAGAAAAAACTAAAAGCACTACTTACAATTCTACTGAAAGAACCGATTAGGGTTTTATTTGTATAATATTTTTGGCCTTTCTAAAATCTTTGGAAAAGGTTTCCTGATGAACTGGCCTAAGCAACCAGTGAAATGCGCATAGAAGCTAGCTTTCCCTCAACAATAAATTTCAGTGTATTTATCAAACATGAAAAATTGGGAATTTAGCACGTCATACGGAAATCGTATTAATAATAAATTTTACAATGGATGTCCCAAAATGAACGCATTCAAATGTAAGTCCAGAAAGAAATATTTTTAGAAGTATTTAGTTATAGAAGAAATCTACTAACTAGTGAGTGAAGGAAGCTATTCATTGTGAAAAAGTTAGCGAAGTTTTTCCTGGGTAGTTTTTTTTTAATTAAGTTTTAATAAAGTTAATCTATGAGTAACAATAGAATAAAAACTACAATAGAACTTTTTATTATTTTTGTTTTAAATAAAATAAAAAAAGCAAACGCTTTTTATTGAAAATGATTAAGTTTTTAGTGCATATTTTTTACTTTTTTAATGCATATTTTGAAGTTTTTAGTGCATATTTTATGCGCATTTTTTCGATTTTTTAGCGCATGAAAATCTCCTCCATATATAATTATAATTAACTTAACTGAAACTAACAGATTGATTAAACAGATTCACATTCGTAACATGATAATTAATTTTTACCTATTCCCAGGTAATCAATGCAAGACCCAATAGCTTCTTTTTTTCATTACCGTGGACACTAAATAGTTATAATACGCAAAGTAAAGCACTGCTAGGAAGGGATATAAAACTACTAGGGCATATATTTATTGTAGCATTTAAAAACTACCTCAATTAAAAAGTAGACAATAAAAAAGCAAATTAATTTAAAGAGAACAATGCAGTTACCATAAGTAATATGACAGGGATATGGTAAATAAATAAATTTTTATTAATAATGTAAAAGCATCAGTTATAACAAATAAATTGACAGATGTTAAAACAAATAAGAGAATGAAATATTTTATATTGTTTCATTCTATTTTTTTTGCCACAAATATGACCAGTAAAATGTTTATATTTTTGCAAGCCCACACCAATTAACAAGGTATTGTTGTATGAACAAAAACGAAAAAAAAATACATGACTCTTTGTTTTCATTCCATAATTGATTGGTCTCAACTGGTTAAATTGTGGTAACAATTTTATTCAGGGCTGCCAGTTTAGGGGTTTTCTTGTTGCTAAAAGGGACAGAAAATTGTATTTGGGGTTTGCATTGGGGATATTAAAAATAAAACTTAGGATTTTTTGGGGAAATAAATAATATGAGCTTAATTTTTCTATAAAAGACAACTAAGTTTAATGCAGACATAGTATGTGTCACATACACATTAAAGTGGCTATTTTTTCAGGGTTTAAAAATACTATTATATTAGTCATAAATATGCACATCTTTAAACACAAGTTAACAGAAAACCTAAAAATATAAAATATTTAACTACCGTAATATATTTAAATGCATCGCTGTATTAATATAATTTATAGTACTGCTCAAAAATATTTAACCAGTAGCAACTTTTTAATATTGCAATGCGCAAAATATTATATTTTTCGCCATACAAATATATTTCCTATGGAAATATTCAAATATTTTTAATCACCATAAATATTAAATATTGTGTGTCCTCAATATCAATATATTACTGCCACACATCACAAACTGCCGAAGTATATGCAAAATGTACGAATATAAATAACATAACAAAACAAAATATGCCGTCTTGTTGATCATCGACTGCCAAAATATGCGACACAAAATATGCGACTATTACACACGAAATATTTAAATATTTCAGTGTGAATAGTAAACATATTATTAGTCGAAAAATAAACTAATAATAGTCACAATATGAAGAACAAAATATTTTTGTGTGTACATACAAAAAGGGTTTAAAAAAGGAAACATTTAAAATAAGAAATTCTTTGTATGATTTGTTGGTAGATTAAAATATAATTGTTTAATGGTTTTTTTATTTATTGAAAAAAGGTAAATTATGATTGAAAGGTGAGTTTTATAATTTGAATGCAAAAATATAAAAAGGATTGAAAAATTAACTAATGTTTTAAGAAAACATATGCATACATAGTTAGTATTTATACAAATATTTATAAACAGCCATTAAAAGAATATTGGGAGTGATATGTCAAAGACAAAATTAAATTAATTGTTTGGACTAGTTGTTCAAAAATAAAGTAAAGGTACAAAAGTGCGTTTTTGTTTTGAGAAATTTATTTACAACAGTCTAATTAACTTTTATAAGGGGAAACATTTTTATGCGTGGGAGTGTAGATCATATGTAGTTTTATGAGCTATGCATTTTGTTTTTAGCTTGGCTCATTAAATTGTTGATGATAATGGATGAATTCAAAATAGAACAACCAATCGCGATATTGTAATAGAAGCTCAAAAAATAGGATGTAGTGTAAATGTAGGTAGGAAGCTGCTTATATGATCTGTTAGAGAAAATAACATTTGAAGTAGTGATCACTGCCCTAAGTTAAGGTGTGGCACATGCCCACTAAAGTGGCTAAAACGTCCATATAAATCAGTTTTATCCACTTTAGTGGGCATGTGCCACGCCTTAATCTAGGGCAATCAGTCTAAGATTTTGGAATTTCACTACTGGCGTAAAAAGGAACAATTTGAGGGGGCGGTACACTTTTTTTGCAAAAAAAAAAAATTAAGTCCGGTCTAATATACATATGTGTGTACATATGTTTGTCTATATGTACATATAAGTAATTGTTAGGGACAAAGAAAACTTCGGAAATTGATATTGTGTATTGCGTTATACATGCTGATTTAAAAAAATAAAACATTTTTATGACTTCCCTACAAATAAAATTGGACCACCTGACCCATTCTGATGAAAAGGACTACTCCATGGACTGGTCCGATGTAATGCAAGCATGGACCATGTCATTGTTAAAAAGTGTTTGTAGTGAGACGACATGTCGTCGTTTTTTAACGACGTGCTTTCGTTTTTAAACGAATGCATATTGTGTTGTTGTTGTTTTTAATTTTATTCTAGTCGCTTCCAGGGATGTCAGATTAATTGTGACCTTTGTCGCAAAATGCAATGTCAAAAATCGCCAAAACCTTAATTTTATAGTTTTTAACAGTATGTGTGTTTCACAAGATCTCGGGCAAGTTTAGAGAGCAAATTTTCTGATTAATTTATCAGTTTAATTTTTTAACAAAAACAGCCGATTTTTTTATTTTTGCCCGAACTTACCCAAAGAAAACGTTTGTGCAAATGAATGTGGAACGCTTTTGGCTAACTTTGTGCAAATTCGGACTGTTTCGTTATGCATGTGGAACAGAGCTAATGAAATATATATATTTTTTAAATTATTAAAAAAAATTTTTAAAACCTAAAAAAATTTGTTGCGAATCGCTAAAATCCGCCAAAAATTAAAAGAAAATCGCCATGACATGTATTTCACTTATTTTTTATTTAGAATAAAGTAAAAATGATAAGTGAACGCAAAAAAATACAATAGCCCAATTCACAATCTTGTGCAAATAGTCTTGCATCGTAGAATTTGAACAATATTGTGAACTGGGCAAATATTTACCAAAAAATAGTTTATAGTAGTCCACTTAAAGCAACAAAGAAATAGTTTTTGTCGGTAGTATTAAGCATATAATGGATAAACATTGTATTTAGTTCTATTAAATATCTAAAACGCTTTACACTTCACCGTCATGAATCCATTTCTATCTTATTTTTTGGAATAAATAAATAGTACGTAACGATTCCTAAAAATCCTCAAAATATCTTTAACAACACGAATTTTGCTTGTGAAAATAAATTTCCACATTTTATAAATTATAAATATTTTCATGTTTTAAGAAATTATATTTACAAGGTTAGGCGACCACTTGACATTATACATGTGCATTATACAACAAAAAAGTACACATTTTAAGAGAAAAACAAAATGCACGTTTTCAACCATGTCTGTTAAAAATTTAGAAAACAAATTATATTGTGCATATCGCAATGGTTCCCTTAAAGTGGGTTAACTCAAAATTTATAAATTTATAAGTGCGATATCTACACACAACTGCCTTTAAAACGATATATGTTTCATTAAAATCGGTGGACGTAAGATAGATTGACATTGTTTTTGCTTTCAATGTTATTTTTGGGATTGCGTTGCGTTTTACAAATTCAGGGCCTAAATCTTTCAGGTAAAATATGAAAAACAATTTTCTTGAACATTTTTAATATCTTCATCAGCCATTTCAACATTACAAATTTCACACTTAAAAATACTTGAATAAAAATAATATAATTTTTTCGTACTGAGTTTAACGAATTTCAAAGCCAATTTATGTCTTATCAAAAACAACCAACTATTTTACAAATCGCTATGTCGCCAGTTGGAAAATCGCCAATTTTGGCGAGAAATCGCCACACATGACAGCCCTGGTTGCTTCTATAATGTCGTTATTGTCAGTTTATTTTTTGAGCTTAGTGTGCACGTGTTTCAAAAGTCAAGTGAAAATACATAGTAAATTAAAAAAAGTAATTATTTAAGTATTATTACTCTGTTAAAATAAATAAACAAACTGAAAATTAAAAATGCAGTGTAGTTCACGTCATAGAAGGCGACTTTTAAAAAAGGAAAAACAAAAATGCTTAAATAGATTGTTAAATAAAAGTGATTGGTTTAAAGAAATTGAGTTGGCAAATGGCACAACAAATGATGCGGACATTAATGTGGTGGAAGTGGAAGAAGCTTCTACCCACATAGAAGTAGATGAAGTTATATTAAAAGATAAATTAATAGGAGATTTAGGGCAGTGGCAGTTAAGTAGCAGAACATCCCAAAAACATATGAGGGAACTTCTGTGCATTTAAATAAATAATGGTGTGGATGTTCCAATTCAAGAGCAGATATAATTTCTGTTCCGCCCGGTGAATATGCACATTTTGGCATCACATAAAGTTTAAAAAAAGTTGCATATTTATTACAACAATATGACGAAATACTTTGCGACATTAATATTGACGGCTTGCCTATGCAACTATGGCTAAATATGCAACTATGGCCAATATTATTAAAAGTGGTTAATGATAAAAATATAAGTGTTTTCTGCTGGTGTTTATATGGGCAAGCATAAACCTAGTGATGTAAATCAATTTTTAAAAAAATTTATTGAAGAAGTTTCCTTTTTGCAACAGAATCATATTCAGGACATCGAAGCTAATATATTCGAAGCTAATGAAGAAAAATATGTAAGTAAATATTACTTTCTAAAAATTGTTGAATTAGAAAAATATTGTACATATTTTTTATTATTATATTTTGACAGAAATCTGCTATAAAACTATCAATTGATGGAAACGCAATTAAGAATTTCGAACGCATTTTCTCTCGAGAACTGTGTTTAATTCACAACACGGACGGAACCTGCGGAAAAAAGAGTTTTAAAGACTATAAGAAAATATACAAAATTGTTATTGGTAATCATTTTGTTGACAGAATAATAATTCCATTTAATAATAAAATATTCTTAGCTGCAATAGGTAACTATTCCTGCAATGCTAGCAAAGAATTTCGAGCGGCACATCAAGTGGTAAAAAACGGCATTTTCGTGTTATTAGTGCAAACAAAAAGAAAATATCTGATTTATTTTATGAGCGTTCTAAATAAAAATACATAACTCACATGTACATATGTAATATGTACATACTTTGTATCAAATCTGCTAATATGTACATATGTATAGACAGAATTTGTACTGCCTGTTTTTAAAACACGAGCACAAAACTCGTTCGTCTAACTTGGATTTAAAACAAAATTTCAAAATTGGTTTTTGTTTTAAATGTAAATTAAACGAGCGACTTTTGCGCTCGTGTTCTTAAAACAGATAGGTAATATTAATTTTTACTTTTGAAATAGAAAATACCTTTTGTTTTTAAAAAATGTGTGTATGTTAATTTATATAAAAGTGATATGTATATGTGAAAATACACAAAAAAGATTTACAATGTACATACATACATATATACATATGTATATTCGAATGTTGAATTTAAAAATTCGTAATATTAATTTTACTTTTTAATGTTTTTTAAATAGAAAATATCTTTTGTTCTTAATTAATGAATGTTAATTTATAAAAAAAGTGATGTGTAAATGTTAAAACACACAAAAAAGATTTACAATGTTTTTTAGTAAATATACATACATATGTATATTCGAATGTTACATTTAAAAAAAATACTGAATTCGTAATATTAATTATTTACTTTTTACTGTTTTTTTTTTAAATAGAAAATATTATTTGTTTTTAATAAATGTACGAATAAGTAAATGTAAATTTATATAAAATTACTATATCTGAAAAGAGAATACTTGTTCCACTTAATCATAAAGAGGGTATTAACTAAAATTTTTTATTTCTTCGCTGTTTGAAAAAATGGACACGTAATATTGTTATCTACCCGTTGCAACAATATCGCGCAATTTGGTCTTCTTTTTGGTAATGAAACGGTTGGTTTAAAAATTTATTTTCATATGCCTTTAATATTAAATTAAAAACGGGTTTGCGTCGTCGGAAAATTTTGAGTTAATACCCTCTTTATAATCAAGTATTGTTTTTATTATAATTGAAAACCTAGCTTTTTTCAGTACAAATATATAAGTATAAGTAATTTACTTAAAATTTAAACTACCTAGGAGTAGTTTAAAAACTAGTCTATTGGGTTGGTCTATGGAGTAATTAAGAAATTAGTCCTCTTGAGAATACCATGGAGTAGTTTCAAAACTAATCCACTGGGTTGGTCTATGGAGTAGTTATATGAAGTAATTTAAAAACTAGTCCTCTGGAGTGTACCATGGAGTAGTTTAATGGAGTAGTCTAAAAACTAATCCAATGAGTTGGTCTATGGAGTATGAACATGGAGTAGTTTCAAAACTAGTCCAATGGGTTGGTCTATGGAGTATGAACATGGAGTAGTTTTAAAACTACTCCTTAGTAGTCCAAAAGTGGGTTACATGGTCCTCTCCTAGGACATCGTAATGTTAAATAGACCATGTTTTTCCATACGTTTGGGTTACTTTTGGACTAGTCCTGGTCCCTTGTGGATTACTCTTTACACGCGTGTTTGGACTGGTCCTATTATTTGCAGGGTTGTCTTGTTTTTTATAAGTATGTAATTTGGAAAAGAAATGTTTTTCAGAGTATTGCTGTTTTTTTTTTATTTGTACCTATCATAAATATTTTTTAAGATAAAACAGTTTTGTTTGCTATATGCGCTTGCATAGACATTAACGAAACCCAAATTTTCATGCAAGTAGCAATCCTTTTTTATGTAAATTTTTTGCTAATTTTATACACTTATGACCTTTGCATTTGTTGTTTCTTATACATATAACAAACAAATGCAACAACACCGTGTTAATTTAAAGACACAAACGTATGCAAATTTATGATCTTTGCTTCTTTTTTTTAATTGAAAATTAAAGGTTATTTATTTTTTCACTTGTTTTTTTACAACAGGAATAGGAACAAAAAGTATGAATAATTATGACGCCAACATTTACGCAGAAAGAGAATCGTACACACCATCTGAGCAGTGTTGCCAGAACTTTTAGAGGAAAAATCAGCAAAAACGCATAATTTTTCGTCAAAAAATCTGCAAAATCTGCGCCAAAGTTTTTTAAATCTTCAATAAACCTTCAAAACAAATTTATTACATTTGTTATGTAGTTTGTTTAGAAAAAGATATTACAATAAATTTCAAAATATGTTTCCGAAGTTAAAATCGATGGTAGATTTAAAAATCGTTCTGGTAAATATGAGTGGTCCTCGAAGTATGGGGTATAAAAAAGGTAATATTTTTTTGAAGTTTCAACACAGAAAAGTTTTAAAAATTTGTTCGATTTTAAGAACATGACTTATAACTTTTGGATATTTTTACATTAAAAATATCTATCTATTTAATTACTCAGGCTGAGTTAGGATTAATCTTTGTTATTTTAAAAAACAAATTAAACGTTAATTGTTTGACATGTTATTTAAATTATCAAGGGTCTTATTGAAAATTTAGAAGAGATCAAATATTGCAACTTTTGAAGATATTTGTGCATATAAATATATACGTACATATGTATGCATAATATTTTGTGTAAAATCAGATGACATACATATGTCCGGCGATATTAATGTGTCAAGACAATGCGAATTTTTAATTTTTAAGTAATATTTTGTGCATAAAATGTCTACTAATGAATGTATTTCCACACGGTTCTTCCATGAATGGTTGATATACTATATTTATTTATCAATGCAAGAAGTGGAAATAGTACAATCATGACAATGTAAAGAGGTTTCCACCGAGCTAAAAAATCTGCAATGTTAAACAAAAAATCTGCAAATCTGCATTTTGACAATTTTGGGGATAAAATCTTCAAAAAGCAGATAAATCTGCACTTCTGGCATCGCTGCATCTGAGGCAAGTGATGCGCATATGTATGCATGAAGATCCTTTTTAATAGGAATTGTTTAATTGTGCTTTATAAAATTAATATTATAATAGGAGAATATAGAACAGCGCACATAAATATAATCAAATTATTAAATAAAACTGAACCTGAGCATATCCTGTCTCTCGTTATTAAGCGAAACGTTTGTTTTATAAGACACCTATTTTTACCTATGTACATACAATTCACAAAGAGTTGTTGATATTGATTCTTTTTTAGAAAAGACAGTGCAACAGTACGACAGTATATTACAGGGTTCTACCCTTGGTTTTTTTAACGAACACACTGGAAACGATATTACCGGCAATTGTCGTTAAATAAATAAATGCAAACGTAAATGCTTTATCTATATCTAAGTTAGATTTTAGTTAAGCAAATTGGAAAACTTTTTCGAGATATATTAATAGACATATTACCCTACCAAATGCAAATGATATAATTTCTTGTTTCAAAAAATCTAAATTTCTTTTGTATGCTGATGATCTGAAAATTTTCCTGGGGGTTGATTCGGCGGCGAATGTATGTAATTTACAGAGAGATTTAAATAAGCTAGTTGGATTTTGTAAACTAAATCAGGGTTGTCATAGAAACCAGTATTGTCAGAATTGGTTTTAAAACCGACAAGAAAAAATGCTTTGGTGTCATAGAAACCAATGTTATTGGTTTTATGTTCGAACTAGAATTAGTGTCGGTTTTAGGTGTCACAGAAACCAATGTTATCGGTTTTTTATTGGAAATAAACCAAGCAGCTTACAGCGCTTGCTTTTTTATTGGAAATAAATATAGTTGCTAAAATCTTAATTTTTTATTTAATTTTTTTTACCAATTAGATTTTTTCCACAGATAGAAGTAAATAAAATTATTAAATTGGTTTTTTGCATGTTTCCGGTAGTCTCCGGCAGCGGGCTGCTGCAAATTGGCAAAAGTCTTCTTCTCACTTTTTTTGCTAACAGCAAATATGCAACAACAGCAGTGGTCGCTATACTTATTTATAACGTTAAAATTTGTTTATATTTTTAATAAATTCACTTTTTAATTACATATTTTTACAAAACAATAAAACTACACAAATTAAAACAACAAATGCAATGCAAGATCATTTTCCAATAACAAAAATGCTACAACTGCTGATGTAATTTTATTTTATTTATAAGCACATCACCTTATAATTATTTGATATCAATTATGTTCACAAAAAACCCTTTTACTGATATTTTAATGAAAAAAATATAATATTTTGTAAATTTTCTGCAAAAAAGTAAAATAAAAAATAATAAAAATGTAGACAACAGCTGTTTCGATATTGGTTTTATTCACATTCGAAATTAACCAAACCAACTTGGTTACGTGACACCAAATTAAACCAATATTGGTTTCAAAACCGACAATTAGCAAAACCAATATTGGTTTCTATAACAACCCTTAATAAGCTTTAATTAAACTTTGAAAAATGCTTTCATGTTTCGTTTTATAGAAAATTTAGTCCTATTAAGAATGATTTTAAACTTAATGGTGTTAATCTAAAAAATGCCGACTCCAAACTTGATTTGGGTGTTGTCTTTGATTCATCCATGTCTTTTGTTCCTCATATTGAGTATATTATTCCTAAAATTTATAAAACTTTAGCTTTTTTAAAAAGGAATTGTTCTGAATTCCATGACCCATACACATTTAAACATATTTATACATCGTTTGTTAGATCAAAGTTAGAATATGCTTCAGTTATCTGGAGTCCATATATTTCCATTCACATTTTCCGTGTTGAGAGAGCACAACGTGTGTTTATTAAATATGCTTTACGCTCACATACTCAGTTCCAATTTGCTCCTTATGAGTCTAAATGCATCCTTATTGGTTTGAGAACTTTAGAATACCGTAGAAAATTACAGTCTATCCTATTCATTTATGATATAATTAATTCAAGGGTTGATTGTCCCGAATTGTTACATTTAATACCATTCAATATTCCAGCTAGAAACTTGAGGAAAATTGATACATTTGAAGTTCCAGTTCATCGTACTAATTATGCTCTTAATGGCACTTTAACGAGAGCATTTCTTAATATTAATAATTTAAATTAATGTTTTCAAAAAAATCTTATTCGCATATAGAATTTTGCACATCAATAGATGATTTTAAGTTAATTCTTTTTAGTATTTTATAAATTTAAATATATGTATATATACCAATTATTAACTATGTAATATATTTTTCTATGTAAGCTTTAAGTAAGTTTTCCATAGACTGAAATAAATAAATAAATAAATATTGTAACTAAGGATCATATAGATTATATGATAGTTTACTTCAGAGACCTTATAAACGAAGGAATTGATGCTAGTGTTCCGAGAAAAATAGCCTCTATCCAAAGAAAATCAATACCTCTTTATGTGAAAAATTTAATTCAACTAGTACCCGCCGGAAATGGCAGCGTTTTAGAGAACTGGAAGATTTTTATTATTTGAAACTGCTTAACGAAATTATTAGAGAAGAGCTAGATATATTTAGAAACCAAGAGTGGGATCGCCTTCTTTCTACCCTTGATATTGGCTCTCCGCCATTTTGGAACCTCACAAAAATTTTAAGGAGAAAAAGTAGAAACATTCCGATTCTGAAACAGGATAATTCTTCCTACACAACAAATCAGGAAAAATGAGATGTACTTGCCCAAACGTTTGCTTCAAACCATGAAGTCTTAGCTAATATTGGTGATCCTGAAACGATATCCCTGGTTAAAAATACTCTACAATCCTTTCAGACATCAACTATAAGCTTGTTAAGTCATACCTTCACAAGTACTTCATACATTTCTTGTATTATAAGGAAGTTAAAACCAAAAAAAAAACCAGGTATTGACGGTATCAATAATGAGTGTTTAAAAGCCCTCCCCATAAAGGGTATTAAATACCTAACAATTATAATAAATTCATGTTTAAAACTTTGTTACTTTCCTCGTGAGTTTAAAGAATCTAAGGTTATCGCAATTAAGAAGCCAAACAAACCACCTGACTGTCCCTTCTCATACCGACCTATAAGCCTTTTGCCATCCATCAGCAAAATTCTTGAAAAAGTTATAAAAGAACAATTAACCAATTTTATTGAAACAAACAATATAACACCGGCTCACCAATTTGGCTTTCGTAGTCAACATAATACAACACAACCGTTAGTGAGAATAAGGTATTTAGTCAACTCTAATTTTGCGAACCAGTGTGGCACAACGGTTTAGTCTTTATGTTGATTCGTTTAAACTGCCCCGTAAATATTGTCAAAATAATTCAGGATTTTCTCTCTCTCCGTAGTTTTAGAGTACACGTTGGTTCGGATATTTCCAGAAATTATAGTGTCCCAGCCGGCTGTCCACAGGGCTCTTGTCTTTCCCCGATACTTTTTAATTTGTATACACATGATTTTCGCCAACTTGATTATTGCACAATGTAAATTTTTGCAGATGATAATGCAATCCTTTGCTCCGATATGTTTGCGGCAGATATTATAACAAATTTGCAAAACGCCTTACATGAGAGTTTAACTTGTTTTAATAAATGGAAAATACTGTTAAATAGCGAAAAAACCCAGGCAATATTTTTCACAAGGAAAAGGAAACCTTGTTACATCCCACAAGTAACTATTATTATGAACAATCATTCAATTCAATGGGAACAAAAGGTTAGGTATTTAGGTTTCATACTAGATCCTAAGATGAAATTTAGGGATCACATACCTTATATTTTAAATAAGATAAATGTTCTAATCCGCATGCAGTATCCTTTTATAAACCAAATTCAAGGTTAAATATAGCAAACAAACAAATTATACTTAAAACAATTTTTCATGGGATTAAGTTTTACGCAGCTCCTGTTTGGGCAATTACTGCCAAATGTCATATTAAAAAGCTTCACGTTTTAAAATAAATTACTGAAGATGATATATAATCTTCCTTGGCATTTCTCTACAAGTAGACTCCATGTACTCGCACATATAGAATTATAATTCCAAAATCTTAGACTAATTGCCCTAGATTAAGGCGTGACACATGCCCACTAAAGTGGCTAAAACTGATTTATATGGACGTTTTAGCCACTTTAGTGGGCATGTGCCACACCTTAACTTAGGGCAATCAGTCTAAGATTTTGGAATTTTACTACTGGCGTAAAAAGGAAGAATTTGAGGGGGCGGTACACTTTTTTGCAAAAAAAAAAATTTCCCATACAAAAAAAGTTCGGTCTAATGTATATGCATAGCCTTTACAACTGATCAGTGATCACTACTTCAAATGTTATTTTCTCTAACAGATCATATAAGCAGCTTCCTACCTACATTTACACTACATCCTATTTTTTGAGCTTCTATTACAATATCGCGATTGGTTGTTCTATTTTGAATTCATCCATTATCATCAACAATTTAATGAGCCAAGCTAAAAACAAAATGCATAGGTCATAAAACTACATATGATCTACACTCCCACGCATAAAAATGTTTCCCCTTATAAAAGTTAATTTGACTGTTGTAAATAAATTTCTCAAAACAAAAACGCACTTTTGTACCTTTACTTTATTTTTGAACAACTAGTCCAAACAATTAATTTAATTTTGTCTTTGACATATCACTCCCAATATTCTTTCAATGGCTGTTTATAAATATTTGTATAAATACTAACTATGTATGCATATGTTTTCTTAAAACATTAGTTAATTTTTCAATCCTTTTTATATTTTTGCATTCAAATTATAAAACTCACCTTTCAATCATAATTTACCTTTTTTCAATAAATAAAAAAACCATTAAACAATTATATTTTAATCTACCAACACATCATACAAAGAATTTCTTATTTTAAATCTTTCCTTTTTTAAACCTTTTTTGTATGTACACACAAAAATATTTTGTTCTTCATATTGTGACTATTATTAGTTTGTTTTTCGACTAATAATATGTTTACTATTCACACTGAAATATTTAAATATTTCGTGTGTAATAGTCGCATATTTTGTGTCGCATATTTTGGCAGTCGATGATCAACAAGACGGCATATTTTGTTTTGTTATGTTATTTATATTCGTACATTTTGCATATACTTCGGCAGTTTGTGATGTGTGGCAGTAATATATTGATATTGAAGACACACAATATTTAATATTTATGGTGATTAAAAATATTTGAATATTTCCATAAAAAATATATTTGTACGACGAAACATTTAATATTTTGCGCATTGTTATTTTATTTAATTACCACTGGTTAAATATTTCTTAATATTACTACGAGGGTTTTAGTAAATTGAGAATATTTTTGCAATATGAATACCTTTAAATATTTTAGTTTTGAATATTTACTGTGGTTTTTGATATGTAGAAAAAAAACTATTTAATAATTTTTGAACACTGCTATTTTTTGCAACATCACTTGATATCAATGAGCACCGGTCAAAAAAAGTTTCGTTTTTATTAAAAAAAATATCTGATAAGTTTGAAGTTAATCTGTCAATAATTCGATTATGTACAAAAAGTCCAAAATTTGCATTTTCCTGGACAACTTCATGTGCATAAGAGGTGTTCAAAAAAATTAAAGAGAACTCTAAAGCCAATGAATGGGCTTATTGGTTCATTTGTATATAACAACATTTAATATGAAGTTTGGTGACGATTGGGTAAAGAAAAGTCGATTGAAATGTCAAGTAGTGTGTACTAGGCAAAACAATCACTTATTTAAGTTTATGGAAAATTTTTTAAATGTCGGAAAAGTTTTTAGTCTGGATTATAAATAATTCGAAATGAACATATCATTATGTTTAAAAAAAAAATAAAAAAAAAATCGGTTTAGAACTAGTAATAAATGATGGCCCCAGACCACTAATGTGCCAATTATTACTTGGCCTAGAAACGCGATCACACACCTAAAATAGTTTTAAAATTGATTTGTGCAATATAATTTTTTATTCAAAAGACTTAAAATTGTCAAATAATAATCACGCATTACATGGATAACTGCTGCACGTGGGAATGTAATCCAAACTAGAATATCCTCATTATTTTTTAATAAAATTGGATATAATATTAATTTTGTATAAAAAACTTTCTTAAAAATTAAGTGATTTTGTGATCCCATGCAAATTCATACTGTATATAGATATTTAAAAAACAACTACATATTTCCTTTCGATAGAAATGATCTCTTGTAGAACATGGTACAAGTAAAACTTAAATAAAAATTCAAATTATCCGTTAAAAATTATGTATTTTTACAGGGCCTTATTTTGGGGATTCTTTCATTTATCGGGGGATATTTGGGGAAATTTGTTTTTAAATTTGGGAAGAACGAAAAAAAGTACCTGGCAGCCCTGATTTTATTTGTCAGAGCAGAAACCAAAACGAAAAATATTCCTTGTTGAAAAAACAACAATATGACAGATATTTTACAATCTCCAAAATGTAGGGATTTTTCGTTATATCGCATTACTTATGAAATAAATGCACAAACACGGTTTTTAGTGATATTTTCTTGTCCAAAACGGTTGAAAAATTTAATTTTCCCTTAAATTGATTAAAAATATATTTTCAGGTTTCAAAATTGTTGATTTTTTATTTTATTTTTATGTATGTATATCAGGAGAACGGCAGGAGCCAAAGTTACTAAATTGGGTGCAATCATCTTGGTTGGAAATACACAAAATCCAGGCAAGAGCAAAAGTTTCAAAATAAGGTACAAAGCAAAACTAAGACAGTGCAGTTAAGGTTACATTTTTGACTAAAATCTCAAGGGGTGGGCAACACTATTCCAACGACATATTGGAAATGAAAATCAAACAATGGATTAAATGGATTAAAAAAGCATCAAAAAACTGACATAAACATATCGCTATCTTGAGTCTGTGGTTAGATTTTTAAAATTTTTAATGCAGTATCGAAGAATTCCAAATTATCGATTATATTTGGCCACTTATTGGACAGAAAAAATATACCAACTTTTTATTTAAGAAATTCTCATATTCTATTTGTTTAAATTATTTAGTTTAATACATAAAATTTTCAAAGTAAAATGATTGCGAAAACCATATCGGGCACGCAGCTGGTGTCTTATAATCGAGAGTTCATCTGTAAACAAGCATGTCAAAGAAACATGTGTAACGGGTTAGTAAATGTGTAATAATATGCTCTCACTTTGACTTTAGTCAATTCCAATAACTCAATTTAATGACAATTTATCTAACGAGTCCTTTCACCAATGTTACTGAGTCAGAGATGATATTTTTTATTAAACTGTACCAATTTTCTGTAACTTTAGTAGGAACTTCTCGCATCGAAAATATGTAAAACAAAATATTCCATCGTTTCTCGAAAACTGAGAAAAAACTGTGTCTGTAACTCATATCGAAAACAATCAAAAGAGATTTCGTCGTTAAGTTATAAACGTCATAACATTGCACCCGAAGCCGGTGCGACATTGCAGACGTGGAAAACGTCAGTAACAAATATCGTTGCCGGCGCACAGTGCGAAATTCAGGAAGTTTAGCGGAACTTTATTAAATTTTTTAAATACATAAAATGCATAAGATTACTCATTATTGCGGTTGATTAATATCCCACCTCAAAAACCTCATACTCAGTTTGGGGATTTACCCTGCAAAACAACTCCAAAATATACCTGAAAGTTGCATTTCTTATTCAATTATACTTTTTGCATACAGAAAGATTTTCGATTTGTTTCAGTTAATAGAGTGGTACATACAAACGGCAGTGCAGTAGGCCATGATTTTTACATAATTTATTTTATGAGAAAATTGTCAATTATTGGCATTTAAATAATTGCAAAATCGTTTCGTACTCGTGTGTGGTTTGTTCGTTAAAAAAGTGATTTTTAAGAAGTAAGTAAATTTAGTTTTTTAACTTCGTTGGAGACTTTAAAAGGTGATACCGCATAATACCATCTTAAAACCCACAACATTTTAAAGGTATGTTTTTCCTCTATTGGGAACACAAAATATCTTCTGCGATATTTTGCGATCTTCTTTTAAATTAAACTTTTTCCAGAATGACTTTGCAAATTTCATATAACTGCATTTTCTAAAAGTGGAAGGAAGAACCGACATCGGACGCCATCATTGGTTTTGTTTTGGAAAAAATAGGCTTACCAGTGCTAACATCTGACGCTCTGTGCAGTTTAAAGGCACCTGTTCGTGCGCTAGTTTGTAAAATACAAAAAAGGTGGTGGGAATCCAGTCGAAATTTAGCAACATTTCTAAAAAAAAAAATGCAACTCAAAGACCTAAAAAAAACACATTAATTTTTATTAAAAATTTAAAAAAATAACAAATAGAACTGGTTTACTAGTTTAAATAATTAAGTTCCGCTAAACTCAAGAAATTTTGCACTGTGCGGCGACCAAAACTTACTAAAATTTAACATTTTTCAACGACGGCGGCGAAAATACAACCGCCGCGTCGGCTATACCAAATAATGTAAAGTGTGACTTTAATGTTTGTTGTTTGTAAACGAGCTTTAAAAAAATTAGTATATTTTAAAAAAAAATTAAAAGCATACTAATTTAACAATGCAATACTGCGCCGAGAGCAAAATGTTTTATTATTATTATTCTTTGCATTTTGCATTTTAAATTGTTGTTTTACTGTTTTTTCTCGTCCAATTTTTATTCGTGAGTTTTTTGACAGTTTAAAGCTCGAACTTTTCTCACAAAAATGATACAGATACACTTTTTCGCGACAGCTAGTATTCGCAAAAAAAAAAGTAACAGACACTGTTTAGTAAGAAAAACAGCTGTTTGTTCCCATATACGACATTTTAGTTTCATTTCACATATTTCAATCGAAAAGTTTCTCGACGCGAGAGTTACAGAACACGGTCACAGATTTCTATGATGTCTTCTCATGAATGACATAACTTCATCTGATAATAATTTGGCCAAGTAATGTTAAGGCTGACAAAAAAAAAAACGAAGACCCTTGTCACTGTACTGATGTCAAAATACATTAGCTTTATGACGCCGTTTCTATCAGTGTAGAACTGAACTAGAACCTTACAGAACTAACAAGACCTTATTTTTAACAGATTTAGCGCTAATTTAGAAACGAAGCATACGTTTTAAATGTTCCACAAGTCTCTTACAATCCATAATACACATGTACATTGTTTTTTTAAGAAAGATATTTTCTCATTAAAAGCCTTAAAGCCTTAAAAAAAAGTCCCAAAACAATACGACAACAATCATTATGAATCATTTTCAATAGACCATCGAAATGAATTGTTGCACTGCAGTTAAGAAATCATTAAAAGTTGCTATTAAAAGGAATTCATAAAACGTTCCAAACAAAAATAACCCAAAATAATAAATCAACGAAAACTAAGTACAATAAATACATTTTAAAAGCAAGAAAAACATAATGATGATGACGATTAAATATTGAAAGTGAACCGGAACAACTTAAAATAAGCACGAAAAAAGGAAAAATATTTGTTTTAAAAAAGGATGTTTAAAAATATATTAAAATAAAGGAGATGAACAAAAATCGCATAAATTGTTTGGATAGATGTTGTAGCAGCATAATGGAAAAAATCCCATTAAATAATGTTTAAAAAAAGGGAAAAACTAGGGAACAACATTTCCAGAAGGGGCCTTTCTTAAATCAGATTAACGAAATAATTTTTAAATATTTTATGTAATCCAAAAATTCAAAACACGGCTCCAAACAAATAAATATATGTAATGCAATAAAAATACCAAAACAAGACAAGAGAATATATAAATTTATTCCGTCGCACACACAGAAAAAATTATTTTTCCAATTCAAACAAAAAATTTGTAGAATCAAAACATTTTTTGTCTGCAATCGGTCCTATAAACAAATTCGCATATTCAAACAATTTATTTGCATTTTGTTTACTGAAAAAATACACTGATTTTTTCAAACAAATAATTTAACTGAATCAAACAAAAAGTTAACTGAAATTCATACAAATTTCAAACAAATAATTTTGCTGAATCAAACAAAAAGTTTTGCACAAGCAATGACGCGCACCCAAGCAATCACTGAAAGAGAAGATGAAGCAGAGCAGAGCGCCGGCTGGCTTTCAGGCACATTTTTTTGTTGGAATAAATTTTAAACGAAGGTAAGAGGGTATATATAACTTTGTCATTCCGTTTGTATGTTCCACAATATTGATCCTACACCCTATAAAGTATATATATTCTGGGTCCTTATGAAAAGCGAAGTTCGAATCCGGTTGTCCGTCTGTCCATGTATATGTTGAAATGGGTTTTCCGAAAACCCCAGAAATGATGTGGACTAGGTTGATGTATATTTATGTCACATATACTCCGTTTAAGTTTGCTTTTGAAATTCAGCCAGATCGATCCAAAAATGACGGAGATATGAGCAAAAAACCACGTCTACCTCTAAATTTTTCCAAAAATCCCTTGTTGTTGTTGTATTTTTTTTATTTCTGTATATCTTGAGAACGGCAGGAGCCAAAGTTTCCAAATTAGGTACACACATTTAAGTTGCCAATATACACCATCCTACAAAATGTGGGCGGGATTGGAGAAGTGGGCGTGGTACCTCCCGTACAAAAAAATTAAAAATTGTATAAAAACCTTAATTTTAGGGCTGCCATATGTCCTATGGATATGACTTACATATCAAAATATCGGAAATTTTAAGTAGAACATATTTTATAAAAAACTCGGGAAAATCGGTTCAGATACAAAAAAGTTATGACCAAAATTTTTTTTAAATACCCTCTTTCGGGAACCATAGATCTCTTCTTCAACACATCGGTATATAAATCTGCCAAAGCGGTTAAAAAATGGCTGTTATAACCAAAAACTGAATGGCCAAAAATTACTCTTTTTTATTATAATTAACTTTGTTCAAATATATATTTACAAGTTTATATAAATGTTTATATATATAAATATAACTTAAGTAAATGGTAAAATTCTTCCTTAACACGTCGGTATATAAAACTATCAAATCGGTTAGACAGTGGGTAATTTATGAGCAAAATACTCAAAAAATGGGCTAAAAAACTTGTTGTTGTTGTATTTTTTTTTTATTTCTGTATATCTTGAGAAAGGCAAGAGCCGAAGTTTCCAAATTAGGTACAAACATTAAGATTATCCATATACAGCATCCCACATTTCCAAATTAGGTACAAGCATCTTGGTTATTAAAACACAGCATCCGACATAATGTGTGCGTTTACATAACTTTTTGTTCTTATTGCACAATAGTGGAGGGTATATAAGACTCGGCATAGCCGAATATAGCACTCTTACTAACTGTGTGCAAGTTCGGACTGTTTCGTTATGCATGTGGAACAGAGCTATTGTTGTACTTTTTTAAAGCGTCCCAAAATAGACTGTTTGTGTTTTTTGTTGTTGTTCTTATATGTTACATAAAGAAGTTTTGCTTACGATCAAATAAAAAAAATGCAAAAACGACAACATTAAAGAGCGTTAAATATTTCATACAAAATAATGGAGACTACGCGTATATTATATTTTTGAATTGTTGGTTAAATAAAAATCAAACAAAAATATTAATTGAATCAGTAAAAAAAATTGTAGAAATTAAAAACAAATTCAAACAAGCGTTTGTTTGATTCTATAAATTTTAATAAAACTAGATACCTCAAGGTTTTTAGGGCCGCTGATTATGAATCTGCTGTTAGTTTTTAAAAATTCAAAATGACGGATCCAATATGGCGGACAGTTTTTAAATTATTGATCGAATTCGCTTAAAACTTCTTACACGGGATTTTTGATGTATATTTTTAAAAATTCAAATTTCAAAACATTAGGCCTAATTAAAAACTTAAAACTAGAATACAATTGAGTTACGGAATTCCCTTTCTTTTATTTTTTCGTAGCAGTTTAAGTGTAAATCAGTGGTGCACACAAATATTTTGCACGGAATGTAAAATTTAGCGATTTAAAAATATGTCATTTGCATGTTGGATTTTCAGAAGGCTCCATTTCTTGAAAGTGGAAAGAGGTGGATCTCCACTTGACTATTTTACACTTACTAGCGGACTGTTTGGAACTTTTTTGGAGCTATAGCTATAGTAAGTTTTTCAATATATTTCATAATAAAAACAGTACACTATACCTACACTACACATAATTGTTATTTAAATAAAAACTGCAAATGAAATTAGATACCTGATACTTGAAAATATATAAACAACTTTTAACTGTAAATTTACAAAAAATTGTCGAGTGTAACAACAATAAACTTTATAGATGCTTTTCACGCACGCACAGACTAGTGTGATACGTTAAGAAAATAAATATTTATAGGTTGATTGCGTACTGGTATATAGAACATATTAAGTGCAATAGTGGTTACATTTAGCAAAATAGAAAATTCAGGGTTCGGTTTTAACTAGCCTACACAAGACGGAATTTCTACCGCGCTCTCTGTGAATTATTCTTTTGCTTAAAATTTCATTACAATCGAATACTGATATTCTCTTAATCTAACTTACAATCGCGGGCAAAATGAACGATCCGCCGGACGATTGGAAAAATAAAAAACCGCCTTTGACACCAGTAAAAACTCTTATTCGCTTTAGGATTTTATTTGTATAATTTTTTGGCTTTTCTAAAATCTCTGGAAAAGGTTTCCGGATGAGCTTGCCTTAGCAACCAGTGAAATGCGCATAGAAGCTAGCTTTCCCTCAACAATAAATTTCAGTGTATTTATCAAATATGAAAAACTGGGAATTTAGCACGTCATACGGAAATCGTATTAGCAATAAAATGCTTTCCATTATATCGCCTGGTCATTTTGATCTTGGAGGGTATGTAAACAAGCAAAATTGTTGCATTTGGTGCACAGAAAACCTGCACGCATACATTGAAAAGCCGATGCACCCAAAACAAGTCTCTGTTTGGTGGAACATATTAAAACACTTCATGGAAGTGATCACTTCCCAATTATAATCTCACTATTCCATCAAGATCCAGAAACCTTTTTCACTTTCATACCAAAATACAAAACGATCCAGGCAAATTGGAGCTCGTTTCAAAAGCTATGCTTATGTTACGAATCCCAGCGCCCAATAAGTGACAATCTGAACAAGGAAACAGCCAATATTTGTAAAAATGCGTTGTTAAAACGTGAAATAAAAATAGCAAAACGACAATCTATCTACAACTTTACATCCACAATAAGCCCAACGTCCTCATCGGAAAAAATATGGAAAAATATACGGTCATTTACAGGCTACACACATTTTCAAATCATTCATGGAATAAACACACCTAGTATGGTTAATAAACTTATAACTAATAAACCAACAATAGCCACAGAAATAGCCGTTTTGGTCCAATAATTCCTCTGACTCAAATTTTTCAACTGAATTCCAACTACAAAAACAAAGGACCTCGAACTGAACACAGTTTTAAGTTGTCTACAAGGTAAAAAAAGCATTCGACAGAATTGGATTACACACCATCATAGACCAACTAGTCATCTGCAAAGTTGGCCCCAATATAATTAATTACTAACTCATTTTATGGCTAATCGCAAATTTAAGAGTTGGATCTCATCGGTCCAATCTTTTCGCACTCTTTAACGGAATCCCGCAAGGATCCCTAATCTCTGTGATTCTGTTTCTAATAGCCTACAACAAATTGTGCCATGCTATTACACTTCATTGGCAAATTGACTTCACGTCCTATGCCGAAGACTTTAATCTAATTATAAACTCGAACAAAATAAAAATCCTGTTTTCAATCTTAACTCCCTATTTGAGGACATTATAGAATGGAGTAATTACTCTGGAGCTATTTTATCTTCAACAAAATGTAAATACATCCATATACATATGCATGTCGGAAAAGAAACTGTAGCTGCACAATTTTAAGTAAACAAATAAGGCTAATTGAAGCATCAAATATGACGTTATTAGGTCTTCATAGAAACAGAAGATACAGCTGGTTTAAACATATTAATAACCTAGTAAAATCTCTTAATCAACAACTAAACATCATAAAATGTCTGTCCAGTTACAAATTTAACTGCAGCACTAATATTCTAATTCAAATCACCAAAGCGCTCATTTTATCTAAAATTAATTACCCGAAAGTCAGAGGGACATACTTACAACAAAACTGTATCGGTAATTTCTGGAAAACAATTCCCCACTTAACAAAATTAAAGAGAGCAAAAAGAACACCCAGAATTTTATCTGCTATTAAGCATAATTACGATGAACTTAACATCCAAATCAAAACACAACACTCTAAAATTAAAACTCTTACTCCACGGCTCTTGAAAAGCAGCTGCATCGACATATCATTACATAAATTTACTAAACACAACCACAACCCTCTTCAATTCTACACTGTCTTCAAAAATATGCAACAACAACTAAATAGCTATAACTTTATATATACAGACGGCTCTAAAACTTGAACCAATGTTGGATATAGTATCACAACTGAAGACAGGATTATCTGTTTAGGTAACCTACCACAACACAGTTCAATACTGAGCGCAGAATTAATCGCTATAGCTAAAGCTACCGAATATATTCAAAACAAAAGCGGTAGATATGTAATATGCACAGATTCGTTTCATCTCTTAAATGCATTTCTAATATCTCTAACAACAATGCTTACGCTACCCAAATTCGAAATATCCTGATCAAACGATACCCTGAAATAAAATTAATATGGGTCCCAAGCCACTGCAACATCCCAGGAAATAAAAATGTTGATGCTGCAGCAATCTCTTCAAGAACACCCCTGATTACAACAGAAAACCACAATCTCGAAGATACATATAAGTACATAATATTCCACTACAAAGAAAACGATAACACTTACCACACAACTTCAAATTGGTATAAGAAAATAAATAACAACAACTGCGGAATCGTCAAATACATTAACACAAACTCAAAAACAAGTAGATTAGATCTTGTCAAAATCGTAAGGCTTCGACTTGGACAAACCAGAATTACACATGGGTGCCTATTAAAGCTCACAAACACATATATTTATAATTGCAACATTGCTTACCCAACTAATCCTTCACGTATTCTTTTAGAATGTCCCGCTTTCAACACTCAAAGGACACAATTGCTTGGAAATAATGACCCAATACGTGTTTTTGCAGATCCTACTGATGACAACATTACATCAATCATTAAATATTTGAAATCTACTAACATACATATATAGTAACTCTATTTAATTCAAAAACGCTTATTGAACTAATCGTTTATACATATTTTTAGGTACATTTAATTTTATGTTAATTTTTAATAAATAAATCTATATCTATCTATCTTCTTCTTCTATCTTCTATCTTCTTCTTCTATCTTCTATCTTCTATCTTCTTCTATATATATAAAAATGAAAAATGTTTGTTTGTTTGTTTGTGTGTTTGTTTGTTGGCTTATAGACTCCGAAACTACCGAACCGATTTTCCTGAAATTTTTACAGTAACATCACGTGAGCCCTAAAAATAAAATAGGCTACTTATTTTTTTCGATAGGGGCAGGGGAATTTGTACCCCCATAGGATGCCAATATTAATTATCGCATATCTTAAGAGCCGCTGGACGCATTTTGCTGAACTTTTTGTAGTAGGATTTTCTGAGCCCCAAAATTGAAATAAAATAGCAGCGGGGGAAGTGGTTCCCCCCATAGGACGCCAATGCTTAATATCGCATATCTTATGAACTGTTATAGTGAGAATGTTCAAACTTTGTGGAAGTCACTCTTATGGTATACTACACTTTTGAAAATAAAAATAAAGCGGGTAGGGGAGGGGGGGGAACTTCCCATAGGATGCATATACAGTGGTTTCCCGATTTAACGAACAATTGATTGTCAGCCCTGTTCGTTAAATTGAAAAATTCGTTAAATCCAGTACTAAAAAAAATATTTATTCATGTAACAACAAATTAAAAGAACAATTCATATCATTTCGTATTACAAATATGTAAATGGATTTTGAAAAATAAAATTAATTATAAAAGTTATTATTTAAAAAAAATAAGAAAAAAAGTACATAATTATTTAAAGAAACTTGTTATTGACGCTTGTTTTTGAGATTTCCTTTAACTTTTTCAATTGCTTTCTCTTGAAGCTCATGTAAAATTAATAAGGGTTATCATCATATCGCTTAAAATTGCCATTTGTGCAAATGGGCAAAATTGCAAGACTCTTTCATGAAGACCCTATTTAGTTTGTGTGTAATTTTAAACAATTAATGCCAATTTGTAAGAAACGCCAATAGAAAAATAAATGTAAAAAATATTAAAATTTGTGAAATTTGTGATTAAAATGTGAAATTTTTTTTTAAAAACGCATTAAGAAATCCAAGAGGCTAAATTGTTGAAATTATTGCAAGAATTTATTGTTTTTGGTTTATAAACACTTGAATTTTTCAACGCATATGGCGGTAAGCATTAAAAAATGTGTTTTTATAAATGCATAATTGAACTGCGCATGTTTACGGGTCAAAATTACTGGGTAAACTTACGAAGTTTGTGTGCGATATCATGAAAACCCTTAATGTCATGGATATATCGATATTATTTTCCTATCCCCACTGGATACATACATTAAAGCTTTACATCTCTGTTTCTAATCGTGCATTAATTTCTTTGTCATCGTCAAGACAACAACTCTTGGCCTGACTACTCCATCTATGTACATATGTAATTAAGTTTTACGAATTTTTTGTATATTATTTTTATTTGTTCGTTACATCGAGTACCAAATTGGATATTAATTCGTTATACACAGTACCTAAGGTAAAATTTTTGCCTGTTCGTTAAATCCCGAATTCGCTAAATCGAGAGTTCGTTAAATCGGGAAACCACTGTATTAAATATCGCTTAACTGAAGAACTATTAAAGGGGGAGTCTTCAAACGTGGTTAAAGCTACTACTATGGCAAACTATAAATTTCAGTATAAAAATGGGCGGGGTAAACAGGGGAGGAGCAGTACCCCTCATAGATAGAAATATAAATAAGAGCCACTGCACGCATTTTGTTGAACTTTTGGTAGTAGGATCTTCTGAGCCCCGAAATTGAAATAAAGTAGCAGCGGGGGAAGTGGTTTTCCCCATAGGACGCCAATGTTTACCGTCGCATATCTTAAGAACTGTAATAGTGAGAATGTTCAAACTTTCTAGAAGTCACTCTTATGGTATACTACACTTTTGAAAATAAAAATAAAGCGGATAGGCGCAGGGGGGGAAATACCTCCCATAGGAAACATATATTAAATATCGCTCAACTGAAGAACCATTCAAGGGAGAGTCTTCAAAAGTGGTTAAAGCTACTATTATGGTAAACTATGAATTTCAATATAGAAATGTGCGGGGTAGCCAGAGGAGGAGCAATACCCCTCATAGATAGAAATATTAATAAGAGCCGCTGCAATCAATTTGTTGAACTTTTGGTAGTAGGATCTTCTGAGCCCCAAAATGGAAATAAAATAGAAGCGGGGGAAGTGTTACCCCCCATATGACCCCAATGTTTAATATCGGATATCTTAAAAACTGTTAAAGTGAGAAAGTTCAAACTTTGTAAAAGTCACTCTTATGGAATACTTTAAATGAAAATAAAAATATAGCGGGTAGGCGCAGGGGGGAACTACCTTCCATAGGATGCATATATTAAATATCTCTCAACCGATAAAGTGGTTAAAGCAGTGTAGCGAAGCGCACCGGGTTAAGCTAGTAAATAATAAAAAATTAAATTTTTGTCGTCGTCATTCGGTTATTTGTCCCTGTGTGCGTAGTTCCAAATTGGAGCATAGGGTCATTACGAATGTATTTCATAGTGATAGATTACAACCTATTAGTTTTTCTTTACTCCAGAACCTCCCCGTTATCGCTACTTATGCTTGTAATTTCTACAAATAGATATTTCACTGATTTTAGCATGTATGTCTTACATACTTGTTATAGTGTAGGGCATTTAACAGCTTCGATTTTCGTTAGTAAATTCAAAAGGTTAATAAAAATACAAATTTTGCCATATTTTAAAAGAAACCCTATGGGAAAAATACGTAGACAAAATTAACGTTTTAATTTTAAAATTGTTGACCGTATATTGTTGGATACAAACACGACCAGATATCTGTTTGTAGAAATATGGGAATTTAGATTCGAGCTCTCTTCTCCACATATTGGAGGGTCCTTCTCTGCTTCTGGTACACTGGGGGCATTCCACTTAATGGCATCCCGTGTTAAAACACCTGGGGGCTTACGTAGTATGTGGCATACCTGTTTCCACTTACGTTTTAATATCTCAATGCTCCGAAGTACTTGATTTGAGGCTGTCCAAAGAAATCTAACTTGGCAAAGATATTTTTCAAATCCTCCTCAGACATCTGTTGACAAAAATTTTATGTGCGTTAGTGTCAAGAGGAGCTGCATTTCTTACCTCGCATCGGTAAATTAGAGCTGACTTTACGTTAGAGTTGAAAAGCCTGAATTTTAGCTTTTTAGAAATACGAGAAGCCTTCCAGGCAGGACGTAAAAGACAAAAAACCATCGAGCACAATTGATGCAGTAAACTACATCCGCATTAGATCCTTCATATATGTTGATAATGGTTCCAAGATAATAGAAGCTGCTAATGTCTTAAAGTACAGTATTATTCATCCCAAAGGGATGTCTGTTGTCGGTGTTCATATGCAAAGTCTTATTATTGCCAAGGCTTATGTTTAATCATGAGGTCCCCGTCACCGCCCCTAAAAGTTGTACTTTATGAGACATATCGCTGAACATATGCGCCAAAAGGCAAATGTCATTGGCGTATTCTAAGTCACCTAGACGCCAGTATAGGCCGCATTGAAGTCCTGCATAATTTTCTTTCGCCGCCTTCATCACTACATCAAGAACGATGTTAAAAAGTGAAGGATACATAAAGCATTTCTGCCGTACTCCGATATGTCAGATTGATTAAAAAAAAAAAAAAAAGTAAACTGTATATCGTCACCTGAAACGCAAAAGGCCCAAACTAACCAAAAATTCAAAATCGAATTTTTCATTGATTCTGATGTATTGCATCAGCACAACTGTCTTCAAAATATTTTGGAGTTTTTCGGCCAAAATTTGCGTTTTCTTAGCAAGAAACTAAAGGCCCTGTCTACAAAAGATTATTTGGTAAAAGCAAAGAAAGCTTAACTACCAGTTTGCACAATATGCAACATTGTCAATTGTCAAAAAAACTGGTAGGGTTTTCAAGAAAAATAGAAGACAAATAAATTATAAACAGTTTAAGGCGATATATCAATTTGTCATTTTAAACAGTTATTGCTTCTCCTGCAAAATTTTCACAATCGGGTTTTTGCGTTTTAGGTGCCGCTATACAAAGCTAATTAACTCTTTTTCGGTTTAACAGGCATTAATAATGAAATTATTATGAAAACGCTTAAATAAATTCAGCTCAATTATGAATAAAAGTTCCCCAATTTTCCCTTTGTAAATTCAATTGTAAAAATGGGAAAAGGGAAAAAACTCCCTGTGATTTTTTATTAATAATTGGGATGATTTATTTTGTTTTAAAAAATTTTTTATTTTGAAAACTTTATTTTATCGGGCCTGTGCTGGAAATCGCGTGATTTCAAATCACGTGTTTTTAAAATCACATGTGTGATTTTGTGGTGTTACGAAAGTCATACCGTTTTTGAGTTTCTCGGTGTGTTACGGCAATTGAAGATCACACCAAAACACACAAAAACGGAACACCAAAACATCAAACGTGTGAATTTAAAAGGCACATGCGATTTGAGCTAAAGTGATTTTCAGAACAGGTTGTATATATTTTTTTCGACGGCTTTTTTTAATACTATTTTAGAAATTTTTTATTTTCTGTAAAGTGTAGAATTTTTTAACAGTAAATATTTTTTTAGAAACAAAATAAAAAGAAATTTTCTGGTCCTTGATTAAAAATACTATTCTATTTGCACTTCTGTTAAAAATTGTATGTATATAAGAATGTTTTGATATTGACACATAAACATCTGAACCGATTTTTGACAGTATGATACTGATGATCTTAAAGGTACAGTAAGCTTGATAATTTTTCGAAGTTTTTAGCGGGATTGGTACCTACCAAATAAAGCTAACAAAGCTAACACTTATTTTAGTTCATTTGCAAAACTGTACGAACACTTCACAAAAAGTACGAAAAGACAGAAGTAAGGAGGAATATGTGGATCAATTAAAATAGATAACCACTCAAAGCGAATTTCGATCTACCAACGGTTGAATACAATTTGGTTTAAAGATTTATGTTTGACTATTAACTGCCAGCAGTCGTCAATGGCTGTGAGTGTAAAACGGCAAACCACTCTCAAGAGATTGGGTAGTTGCAATTGAAACATGTAAGGGTAACCTGTCCGGGGTTCAAACCCCGCGGCAGTCAAGAATGGAAAATTATCACTTAATTTTTATTGATTTTCATGTTGTAAAATTCCTTTCTTCATAAAAATAATTTAATGAAAATTAAATTTGATGAACTTTAGCCTAATTAAAACATCAAAATTTGGATTAAAACCCAATAACAGTTTAACAAAATAATCACAATACTAATTATTGTATGAGTTAGAGCTTTAAGACTTTTTAAGACTATGCACATTACCAAGTTTCATATTGCCTGAGTAAGAGCAGAGAAAAGGATACCCCTGATAGTTATTATTTTTGCAGTATATATACCTTGTAGGGCTTAATTGATAATCGTTTACATAAAAAGTCCTTATAAAGTGAATGCAAAATAGTATAAATGTTGAATACCATGCAAAATGTCCAGAAAAGCGGAGCGGGTAATGATAGTGATAATCCTGCAGCCACACAATCAAGTGTTGCTTTCAAATTCCACATACTGCTTGTCAAAATTCACTAAAATTTAAAGCTGTGATGTAGGCTGCACGTAATTTTAAAGCAATTTATTTTCCAGATGCCATCAAGAAAACAACTTGCAGGGTCAATCGAAAGAAAAACTGAAAACAAGGTTCGAGGGCATTAAAACTAGAAATGCAAAACTTGATCGTGTAGCCCTCAAATTCGGAATTGAATATGAATAAGTTAAGTATTTCGCGATTGAAAATCCGTACCTGAATCAATCTTTCTGTACTTGATTCAAGAAATTCCGTTCTCACCGTACTATTAATACCCCTTCAGATTGATTTGAGTACAGGTGGATTGATTTTTCTTTGGCTGTTGAATAGGTAAGAACAAATGTTGTGTAGAAGAAATGTTTTAAAAAACAAAAAGACTCATTTTGATTCAAAATTATGCAATTTAATTAAAATTAATGCTCACCAAAAGAGATTTCTGAAGAGAAAGAAACAGTTGTCTTTCTAAAGGCCGTTACACACTATCCCACAAAGTCTTACGTATTTTATGAAAATGCAACTCTGTCATGATAAGTTGTTATTGTTTTTTGAATATGTATAAACAATAATTAGATCAGTAGCTCGTTTCTGTATTTTTCGCATAGTAATTTTTTTCACATGAAGTGTGAAGCAAAAAATTCCATCGTTTCTCGATTTGCGAGAAAAAAGTGTTTCTGTATTTAAATGCGACAACACAGATTCAGTTTTAACTGGAATATTTCCAGTATTTAAGTGTCAAATGAAAGCGAAACGTCAACAAAGGAAATAAATATAATAAAAACAGGGCTGCCAGATTTGACGATTTATCTTTATTTTGCCGATTTTTGCTCCGAAAATAGCAAAGTGCCGATTTGCTGATTTTTTCTAAAAAAGTGACGAAAGCAAAAACAAAATCAACTATATTTTATAACTATAACTACATATATTTATTGTAGCTTTCCATAAAAATTCATATTGAATTTTTCAATTTTAAACATTTCATATTTTGTGGCGTTGAAAACTTAAAAAAACAACATGAATTTCTGAAGAAAGTAACAACAAATTTATATATTTGATATTTGATCTTCTTAGCTTATGTGGACACTTTTGTGCCAAACCAATATTTCGGCAAGAAAAAAAAGTTGATTGTCTATAACCCGTTTTTTATAAACCGATATTTTAAATTTTAATTACCTAAGAGCTAAAAAATCAGAGCGAGTTAAACTCTCTTTTTGGTTTAAAATGTGTTTAAACCAAGAAATCTATAAATCACCAAAGAGATAAACCATTTTTAAACGAATAAAATTGGTCGTTTAAACTACCAATACAGACCATATGAATTTGCTAAGATTTATCGTAGTGCTGCCACATGCTATTTTTTAACAACATATAATACATGGGACACTGATTTATAGTTGTTGAGTTTAAACTACATATAAATTCAAGTTTAGTTCAACTAAACCAACGTTTAAACCATCAATGATTTATGAGCCATAAGTCTATTTCAGGTAGAAAAGAAAAAGTAAAGTTAATAGTTATAAGAATAGGTTAATTATTGATTTAGGGGTAAAAATTAGAGCAAACGTGTTTTTCACTCATATCTCAGCCATTTGTGAACTGATATTTTTAAATTTCAATAATATCCTATTTGGACTACATACGATACAAATTTAAAACAACGTCGTCAATTCTAGGTTTTTCGCAAAAATAAAAACCCTAAATATTTATTATACTGTCATTTAAGCGGATTTAGTTAAAAAAATTTTAATTTATTGGTATTTGTATATACATATATAATTTAAATAAGTTTGTATGTTTATTTTATTAATCTTGACTTATTTTTATTTTTATAAAAATATTTATTTTATTTTTTGTTAATATTTATTTTTAATATGATATTTTGTCACGCCTTCAGGAAAATAAACAATTTTAAATTGTTATCGGATCAAAGAAAATAAATAATTTTATAAAAAGTAGACCTCAAGCTTAATAAAATAAATATAAATTAAAACAAATTAAGTTCGAACAATAGACAATTTATATGTACAGATGTATGTACACATAAAATACCCTTGAACTTTAACTATGTTTTTGTTTGATTTTGTTTGATTCAAAAATCGAACAAAATTTGTTTATAATTAATTTTAAATTGTCCGATTTTTTAAAACAAAAAGACGATCTTTTTATTTTTCTCAAGAAATTGACGATGTTTACGCAAATTTATCTGGCAGCCCTGAGTAAACCCAAAACAAGGAAAGGCTAAAAATATAACAATGGTGTTTTCTTTATTTTCATCATTTAAATTATGCATTCATAATTAAAATTCTTTTTATTTTTTATTTATATTAAAAAAATAGTAGTATATACATATTTTAAATTTAAAATATCTATATTTTGTTTTTCTCGCACCAATTTCAAATGTGACTAATTTTGACAGTTCTTGTAAGAAACTTTTCGCAAAATATTGTTACAGAAACACTTTTTCTCACATCCTCCCAATAATTGCTGGAAAATTATTTAAATGACAGATAATTCTCGCAACGGAAGGATACAGAAACACTTGTGTGAGAAAAACCATTTTTTGTTTCATTTTGCACTGTTTCTGTCCCGATTCACTGGTTTCATGCGGAAAATTTTACGATGCGAGAAATACAGAAACGTGCTACAGGGAGGCATTTTCATGAAATACGTAAGACTTTGTGGGATAGTGCGTAACAGCCTTTAATAACACTTGTATCCTTGTACGCTGTCTTATATCTAGGGTGTTCAATTAATCGGTTTATATTTTTGTTCGATATCGATATTTGGCGATTAAACGAATAAAATTTTGAAATTAATCGATAAACCAATAATTCTAAATCCAGAAATTTTATAAAATACGAGAATTTTTTTTCGATAATTAAAAAAAAATTAGTACTTGAGTAAATAAACGTTCTTTTTTTGTGAAGCTGTGTTTGTTTCATTTAGCATTCTTAAAATTATCCCTCGTACAATATTTGTATGAAGTATTTTGTTAAACGACCCTGTAAAAATATTCCATTTTATCTTCTTTATTCTTTAAGTATCTATAATTTTTGCAAGAACAACACTTTAAACCACGGTCATTTTGTAAATAGTAATTGAATTAAAATTATCGTTTGATTTAAATTTCACTTCATTTCTCATAAATTTTTGAGTTAACACTTACTTTTGTCGTTTTTTCTTTTGTGAAATGAATTATTAAATTGTGTTGAAAAACTTTAACAAAAATATATGCAAAATTTTTTTTAATTCCAACGGGCACATACATACATTTGGTTTGCTTATTCGACTTTAAACTTTAAAAAAATTATACATTTAACAGAAATACTATATATTATTATTATTCGATTTATCGGTATAAATTCTCCGATTAATCGCTTAATCGTCTAAAATTGTTCGATTAATCAAAAATTAATCGACTGAATAATAATTCAATATTTTCGGAGCCCTTTTTCTTTTAACTCCTTACAAATTTCCTTTTTCCAATCTGGTTTCCATTTTGACTTAATGCTCTACATCCACTAATGCAAAACAAAAAACTAAGAACCTCTTAATCCTGGCACGTGCAAAGTAGAGGAGAATGAAAAAAATTTAATAATTTCACCAAATAGTAATTTGCCTTCGACAAGAAAAGAATGCAAAAAAAAATACGACAACAGCAGAAAAACAAAAAAAAAAAAAAATCATTGAATCAACAAATCTGAGTTCTAAAGATTTAATACAGAACTAAGAACAACAACAACACTATCTTCATGTTTTAGTTGTTGTGCTAATGTGAATGCAAAAGTGTTGAAAACTAGAAAATATAAGAACAAAAACAGCGTGAAATGCTGAAAACGAAAATTGCATGCAAAGTGTTTTTAAAGGAGTGGAAAATCAGTGACAACAACAAAAACCAACAAGAACCAAAACTACTTACTCATACTAGAATCAAAAAAGAAAAAACAAATTGTAGAATCTGTAAAATGTGAAAAATGCGCTTTATGCTTAACGGGGCATAATGTGAACATAATATGAAAAGTAAACACAAACACACACACTCACGCTTATATACTGTCCTGCAAGTAATATTGGACCACCTGATCCAATTTGATTAAATGGACTACTCGATGGACTGGTCCGATGTAATGCAAGCATTGACCATGTCATTGGTAAAAAGTGTTTGCAGTGAGACGACATGGCTTCGTTTTTTAACGACATGTTTTCGATTTTAAACGAAGTGAAAACTAATCCTCTTGTGTATACAATGGAGTAGTTTAAAGACTACTCCTTTATAATCCAAAGCTGGTTATATGGTCCTGCCCTGTTTTTCATGTTTTCCATACGTTTGGGTTACTTTTGGAGTAGTCCTAGTCCTTTGTGGGCTACATTTTACACGCGTGGGTGGACTAGTCCTAATATTTGCAGGGTGATATTCGCGAAATCACCAACACTTACAAAGATTCGCTACTTTGCAAGCACTTAATAGATTATTGAAGATGTAATTACTAGACGTCACTTTTTCGCCACTTCTGGGCAACTGAAAAAAGATTTGACGCATTAAACAAAAAAAAAAAAAAACACCAACCGTGTTTTCATAATCGTATTGTTGCCACTTTTCGACGATAATAATGTATGAATATTTTAAAGAGCTGAGAATAGACTTTAGAAGAGCCTGCCCCAATTCTAACTAAGCTTGCCTGAAGGCTTAGAATTTTTTCGATTTACAAAAATGTTAAACAGTGTTCGAAAATAAATAGAATATTATTTAAAATCGCGCTCACACACCCGGAAACAATATGTATTTTTTTTAGTGTTTGTGTATACGAACACAACCCTTAATATCACTCCTAACTATCTTCAATAAAGTAACGAACATTATAAAGTGTTCTGTTCTTTGCTATAAAACAGAGCAATTGTAGTGGTTCTGTAGACATAAACAAAAGCAAACAAAAAAATTTTAGCAACGACCACAGCACGAATAGCTTGTGTGTGTATTGTGCTCATGTTTTGTTTGTGCTGTGTTTGTTGTGCCGAACCGAACACAACAAAGTATATGGTTTTTTAAAAACGCAGAACGCAATCAAATGTTCTTATTTTTATGTTGGGTTGGATAAGTACAATGTTATTTTTTTGTACGAAGATCACAAACAGAGAGGCGTTTTTTTAATGATTTTCTACGCTATTATAGTTTTTTATTAGAGTTTGTGTTTTCCACAAATCTACCGAACGGAACACTAAGGAACGATAATTAATGCTTATTTTCGATAACTGGTTACTAAATGCTCCTCAAGAATCAAGAAAAAATATGTTTTGTTAAAATTTTTTTAGGACCAACCAAATTATTTTTTTTGTAAAAAGAAACTAAATATTTCATAGTTTATATATTTTATTTTTTAAAAGTATGTATGTATTTTTTTAAAAATCTATCGAAACTATCTTTCATTTATTCAACACTAACCCTACGGCCACACGTGCAATTTGTGATGTCTTAACACAAGCAATAACGACGGCAGAATAACTTCGTCAAATTGCCAATGTGTTTTAGGTGGAGAACACGTAAATATCTTACAACATAAGTTTAAAAACAAGCTAAAGACAGGTTGTGTGTTAAATTTGCTAAAAACATAATTTTTACTCATATACATATGTACATACATACCTTAAACAAGTTTTTTTCACCAAGTTGCTTTTAAAATGAATTTTTTTCGGAAAACTTATTTTGTCTTTATTTTGCGCTTTAATTTTAATTATTTATCAGCCACGCGCGTATTTTTTGACAAGTTGTATAAAAAAGTTAATAAATAGCAACAAAAAAAAAGCAATCTGGCAAACTGAAACGTCAAGTTATGTTATAAAATAGCTTTCAAGACAGATTGCTTAACAACGCTGTTAAAACACAAACAAAACACTAACATGAGGAGGCTATACCTAACACTAACATGATGTTAGTGTTAATGTTAACCATTTGATGTCAGTTGTAGCCTGGGTGTAATAATTTGAAAACACTGAAATGTTGATTTTAAACAGAAACACAAATCAATGCTGGTATGTGTTTCCCTCTGTTTTCCAAAACGTTAACAGCTGACTTTATTCAAAAGCGTACAGAAGAAGTTTTTAATTGTCCAGTGCCCATGTTCTGTAACTCTCGCGTCGAGAAACGTGAAATGAAACAAAAATGCAATATATTGAAACAAATAGCTGCTTTTCTCACTAAACTGTGTCTGTAACTTTTTTGGCGAGTAGTATTTAGCTGTCACGTAAGGAAATTACTCGCCAATTCACAGAAAAAGTGTGTCTGTAAAAATTTCTTTGAGAAAGTTTTCGCTTTAAACTGTCAAATAAACTCACGAATAAAAATGGGGCGAGAAAAAATGTTAACACTAAAAAACAATTAAAAATGCGAAGAATAATAATATTTTGTTCAACACTAATTCTTCTTGTCACATTATTAATTGTTTAATTATTTTGCTTTTTACATTCTTATAAAATAATACGAATTTTTTAAAGCTCATTTGCAAAAAACAAACATTAAAGTCGCACTTTACATTATTTGGTTTTGCCGACAGTTGTATTTTCGCCGACGTCGTTGAAAATTTTTCAATTTTAGTAAATTTTGGTCTTCGTCAGCGATATGTGTGACTTGCAAAGTCACATCGGCTTCGAGTAGGATATCATGACATTTATAATGTAACGACGTAATCTCTTTTGATAGTTATCGACGTGAGTTACAGGCACAATTTGTTCTCGGTTTTCAAGAAACAATGGAATATTTTATTGCACATATTATCGATGCGAGAAGTTCTCACTAAGGTTACAGAACATGGGTACAGAGTTCTTCTCAAAATAAACATTTTTTTATGTGAATGTAAAAAATTTTGCAAATTCAAATCTGGCAAGCCAGATTTGGCGTACACTGGCGAGCAAAAGTGAATGCATTTCACCATAATTTTATCTAAAATAAAAATGATAAATGATAAAGAACATTAAATAAAACATTCAGCAATTATTCTTCAAGATATTAGCAAGCAATTAAAAACCATAAGGCAACTCAATTAACACAGTTTTGCACGTTTTTCTGATGCAACTTTAAAGTACTAATTATAGTACGGTATACATAGTCCCTTGTTTTGAATGATCTGTTTCAAGCGATAGATCATTCTTTCAACCAAGTTCTGCTTATATTCATTTGGAATATTTTCATATTCTATCTCTCCACGACTCCAGAACTCCTCGTTAGAAGTAAGTGCGCGATTGTATCTAATAAAGACCAACAATATTCGATTGAGTCTACGGCGGACTTTATGCAGGATTTTATGTCTCGACAGCCAATTTTTGTTAATTTTTGCCCTGTGTGTGGGGTGAAAAGTTTTCCTAACCACTGAAGGTACAAACTTTGTGAAAATAGAAGTAAGTAAATATATTTTAACATTCATGCCTATTATGTAAGTCGTTGTCAATGTCGACGTAAATTTAAAGTTGTTGTCTCATTAGGTCGATTACTATATGACTTCGACGTTTATCAGATATTTTCTAAGAATACTTAGTCGATGTCGAGAATTCGTCGAAAATCTGACAAAAAAAAAAGAAAAGTAAAAAAACCTAAAAGTTTGGCATTCATCATGGCGGCCGTATGTCTGGCCGTCTGCTAAAACCACGCTCACTTTCGAGCAACTCAACAAGAAAGAATCGTTCTCCCAAGTAGTTTGAGACTTAAATCCAGCAAAATCGGTTCCGTAGAAAAAGAGTTACTAAACCAAGTGTGGAACAACCCTTAAAAATGAATATGCATTTCTGTTACAAACTCTTTCAGAAATTAGGGAGGGGATGCGCAAATTCTTGTTAAATTGCGCAATAAGTTGTTTTATATCGAGCCCTAACCGCGAAAATAACGTAAGCGACATAATTTTCAATTTTCGTTTTCTTTTTTAATAAATGACTTTATTGACAACACTTGAAATCAGCGACCTTAAATTAGTAAGAATTTGCAATCAATATCCCGACCGAACTTAATGTTCCGCAGTGTTATTATTAAATTGTGTTTCAGCAAAGTCGTGTGAAATAATTCGAAAAAATTAAATAAATCTACTTTTGAGCTTAACATATCATCTAACCCTCTATCTCCCACTTTTAGGATTAAATGACTTCCATTTTTAAGAGTCATTTAAGTCTTTTTTTTTTTTTGAATATTCTTATTGAAAACCTTTAAAACGTGTGTTTAAAGGATTAAAATGTTCTACAAACATAGTGCATACAAAATATTCCTGGAAAATATTGAAGGAATAAGACTATTAAAGTATAAAAGCTTATGAGGATTGTAATTTGACTTTGAATACACATTCGAATAATATAAAAATTTGTATAATAAATGTTACTTAACCTGAGAAATAAATTCCCAGATTAATTTTCATATTTATACCAATAACATCATAAAACTTTGTGATGATCGGTCCAGAGTTTACCGTAGTTCCCATATAAAGCGTAATTTTGGAATGGTATTAATTACAGCCCTTATGACACCACATTTTAAATGCAGTGTTCAAGTTTTGGTGAACAGTGCAAATATAAAGTAATAGAAAATTTACCAAGTGCGAAGGGTTCAGCTGTATTAAGATAAATGGCAAACTGTCAAAAATTTTACTAAAGTTATCGAAAAAAAAATTAAGTGATGTCAAAAAAAAAATTTAAAATTGTTTAACTTAAAATTGACATTTCAAGCTTGAAATATTAAAAGTGTTGTTGAATCAGCGGCTTATGGGCAAATTCAGCGATTTACCGCTTTTTGTTTTTAGATTTCTCATAAACAAAAAGTTGGCAGCATTTAATAAAATTATCGAAACAGGGATGGCTAAGTTGTTTCAATTGTACTTTTTTGTTGATATTTTTCAAACTAAGATTTATAATACCTTTTTGTGGTGTTTTTTAAGAACATAAATAAAATTAATTTCAACTAAAATAACTTATTAGTACAATAAGGGTAAAAAGTACAATTTTTAAAGGTTGTTGGTACAATTTTAAAAATTCTCAACGCCATCCCTGAAAAAAACCATAACAAGAAAAAAAAACTAAAAACTTTGTTTAAATTTTTTATAGTTTTCTCTTTCTAGCATTCACTGTTTCTTTCTATCAATTCTATATCAATTAATGAATAAAAAATGTAGTGTCATAAGGGCTGAACCAAAATCCCGCAATTAATTTTAATACTGTCAGGTCTGTTTTTCTAAAGATTAAAGGATCAGTTAGCCGGGAGTAACAGTGCCCGATAGGCTAGTTGGTAGTGAGCTAGTTTTTCAGCGCCGAGGTTGCGGGTGTGATTCCCCCTTAGACCCTGGTTTCTTTCCTGCAGACAAGCGTAGAGCTTCGCGGGATTACCTTAGGATATTAAAAAAAAAACAGTAACCTAACCGTAAAAAAGTATTTCTTACAGATTGATACGTAACATCTTACTGCTAACTATTATCGTTCTAATTGTTTTACATACAACAAAATGAATCAGCTGATTTGCAACGTTACTGTTACTCCCGGCTAACTGAGCCTTAAGTCATAATTTAAAGATCCCTTATATAGCAACCACTTATCCTTGTTTAATTTCGAATAGATCGTATAATTTACATAGACATTTTATCTATAAGAGATATTTTCGACACAACTGATAGTATTTTAGTCACAAGAGTATATATTTAGTGTTATCGCGAAAAGTTTTTTTGTATTTCCAAGATGACTTTTTCGCGGTCAACAAGTCTCTATGATGAAAGATTGAAATAACGATAATTTGATGATGTGATTGGCGATGATTTTATTATAATGGCGGGAGACACGTTTACCGAATTTTCACGATAACAAATGCTTGTATGGCAGTTCATTATTAAACAGTGAGTTATACAGTAGAAAGTAAGAATTTTTATTAAAATTTTTTTGTAAAATCCTTATAAAAAAAAAAAAAATCTGAAATTGTCAGCGAATAATAGCTCTGTTTCTTTACTTTTTAGAAAAAATTTGTTAAAATGAGAGTAAGAAAAAAATTTCTCTCATAAATAGACAGAAGTACGGAAACACAAAAATTAAAATTGTTAAGCCAAAGTAGAGTAGAGTAGAGTAAATGTATTTTGATATGTTTTTTAACACAACAACTCGTTTTTTATTAAATTTTTGAAAACACTTTTTCTAAAATTCTTTTGAACCACTTTCTGATCTGCTATTTTATTTTGTTTATGCTTTAACAGTCCTGTTATAATTAACACAACTTGCACGAAGAAATAGTCTGGGCTCTTTTGTGCACGAAGAAGTAGAAAAATGTTTCTTTAAAAACTGCTCTCATTTACACAAATTTAAAATACGGCAACGTTTTTTGTGCAAATTAAATTCGCAAGTGATCACAAACTACAGCTAAGAAACAAACCTAATTTCACACGTATTCAAAACCAGTGTTCGAAAATAAACAGAACATTATTTAGCGTACGGCCCACACATCAAGAAACGATATGTATTGATTAAGTTTTTGTGTACATGAACACAACCCTTAATACCGTTCGATACTATTTTCAAGAAAATAGCGAACATTATAACACTACCTTTTCTTCGTTATAAAACAGAACAATTGTGGTGGTTCTGTAGACATACATTATATTTTAATGTTCTTAAGTGTTTCTTTTTTACTTTGATAAAGAAATAAGTAAATAAAAAATTTTTAGCAACAGCTACAGTACTGTATTGTGCACATGTTTTTTTTTTGTGTGTAAAATATCTTCGCTGGCATTTTGCTTTTTTTTCTATTTTGGTTTTCTTTTACCAGCCAAAAGGTTGTTAAGCACAATTGAAACGAACAAACTTTAATGTACTGAACCAAACACAACAAAGGTTTAAAAAAAACTGAACAAATTAAATGTTCCCTTGTTTTTGTTGAGTTGGATAGGTACAGAATTATTTTTGTGTTCGAAAATAAACAACAGAGAAACGTTAATATTTTTCATGATTTGCGTTTGTATTTTCCACAAATCTACCGAACCGAACACAAAGGAACGATATTTAATGTTTGTTTTTAAACACTGTTCCAAACAACAACAAAATATTGCTGTTGTAAGATAATGTTTTCTGCATTAAAAAAAATCTCCTAATTTTATTAATTTTTTTTTTCACACACTGTTCATAACACTTACTCACTTATGACTTTCCGCCTCTTCAATCTTCCACTTTAAGCAATATTATTTTACATTTACAACTGGCAAAAGCAAAAAAATATGAAAAAAGCAACAAAAAAAAAAATAAATAAAGTCGTCAACACCAGAGTCACAAAAACAAGGAATCATTATTTACAAACAACAGCGGATTTCAGACAAAATGATATAGTAAATGAAAAAAGAAACCAAAAAAAAAAAGCTGGAAGGGGTACCCGAAGACAAAGAATCGAAAAAAATGTATTAACTCATGTAAATGCGAAATTTCCTGCATCCGGTAGAGAAGTAAAATAAAGAAGAGAGAAGAAATGTGATAGATGAAGGTTAAATCATGTTGTTAATAAAAATGATGATAATAAAGATTTTTAGATAGATGAATTATTAATCAAGCTAAGTGAAATGCAAATAAAACTTCCATACTGTTACTTATTAAGTTTCTAATTTTGTCTGCTTTTGTGTAGGTATGTAACTCTAGTTTTTATTTTCCCAAAATGACAAATGTAAAAAAAAGAGACATAAAACCAGTGTTTAAAATTCAGTCGCCAGTTTTTTTTTTTGACAGGCAACTATACTGAAAATAGTTCGACGCATCAATTTTCATCCACACTCATACTTAAATCAGTTGAACTGTATGCGCACAGTTACTGAAAAAACAGTAACAGAATTTACTTTTTTTTCAGCAGTCAAAAGAATCAGCAGCCGACTCACTCCATTTCATACACACACACTGCTGAACTTGCGACTGAAACACAGCAGTTGATGTGTTTACAGTTGACGTAAACATTTTTTTTTAGTTTTCAAAACAGCGTAGCTAGAAACTGGCAGTTCGACTGTATAGTCGCGTAACACAAATTGGCTGGTGACTATATTGAGTTCTGTATAGTTAAAAACACATTTGTTTTGTTTTTGAAAAGAAAAGAGAAATACAATTACATACATTTGTATGCATTAATAGAATGAAGAAACTTATTTGTAATGTTTGTAATGTCAATTATAATACTTTTTATTAAAAAATATTTATTTTTGCTTTATTAAGGTACATATTTAATGAAAAATTAAAAAAATGTTTTTAAGATAAAATGAAAATAAGATTTTATATAGAAAAAATAGTAAATATAATAATTTTTTTCTGTTAGTTTTAAATATTATAAGTTTCTACTAAAATTATTTATAGGTAGTAATCTAAGTTTTTTTTTGTTTTGTTTATACATACATACATATGTCGGTATTTTAATTATTATACATTTATATTGATTTATGTCTGTAGAACATTGTCCTTAAATTAGTTAATTCAAAATATTATATAAAATTATTTAAGTATTATTTTCAAGATTTAAAAACTATTTACATAATATTATTATAAAAATTATATTTAAATAGGATTATTTCTCATATAACTAATAAAAAAGAAAAGACTTAAAGTTATGTTTTGATGTACTAAATTCCATAACAAAAGTATGCGACAATTTATTAAATAGAGTTCAAGCTCTAATAAAAGGACTATTAAATAAAAAATTAAAACGATGCAGTTGAATAAAAAACATTTTATGGACACGAAGATTCCTGCAGGGAACGTTAAAATCAACAATTTATGTGTAAATAACCAATTTACTTAAAAACAAGTAAGAGTGCTATATTCGGGCTATGCCGAATCTTAAATACCCTTCACCATGGTGAGGTAAGAACCAGAAGTTTTTAAAAAGAATACCTATGACAAAATCAAAAAATGTATGTATATAACTAAGTCCGTTTCCTCTTTTGACAAAGTTGATGTTTGAAATTCGTTATATAAGTTTTAATTATATTTAATCTTAAAATCGTGTATAAAAAAATTTAATAAAAATAAAAAAAAAATTTATTTTGGAGACTTGAACTCGCAATCTTACGAGCCTTAAGCGAGAACTTAGACAACTCAGCTACGAACGGTTTTATTGAAGAAGCGTTAAATTAAAATATATTGAGAGAATTTTATGAACATACATACATGTGTATTCGTAAAAAACACATTAAAATCCACCACTTGTGGTAAAGATTATAAAAAAAAACAACAAAAAAACCGCAACCAAGAGAAATGCAAGAAGAGATCAACGTAGCAACAGCTTATTAGACGAAACACAATAACAACAATTACTACAGCAATAAGAGATAAAAATAAAATGCAACAACAACAATTACGAAAGCAATGCCTTTATACATAAATAACTTTTGCTCATTCATACATACTCATGTGCATACATATGTATGGCTTTGCAATAGCTAGGTTAACCTACTAGTTAGTATGGATTTATTTAAATTACATACAACTCTTTATGTACATATGTAGGTACGTATATGCTTGCCGAAATAAAATAAAACACTGTGTCATTGCCAATAAAATGAAAATATCGAAAAGCTTTATACCTAAGTAATTTTAAAATCGTTTTTAGGACAGAAACAAATTAAATAAAAAACAAGTAAGAGTGCTATATTCGGCTGTGCCGAATCTTATATACCCTTCACCATTGTGCGAGCAGAATACATAGCAATTAGACAGAAACTAAATAAAACTGGTAAATATTTTTTTTTAAATTAGAGACAACCGGTTTTGAACTTCGCTTTTCGTAAGGGCCCAGAATATATATACTTTATAGGGTGTAGGATCAATATTGTAGAAATTACAGTTATACATATATACCTTTTTTACCTTCGGTGAAGGGTATAAAAAGAGTAATTTTCGGGAAGTTAGGGGTCTAATCACCCCTGCATACGATAGACACTGGCGTATCGAATGAAAACTCGATAAATGTAATGTCGAGTTACTCGATGTCGAATGGTATTATTTCAAATTCAATACATTTCATTCGATATCGAGTTTCAAGATACCAAATAAATAATTTCGATGAATTTTGCTCGATATCGTATGCGGTGATTAGACCCCAGTATTTCGGTTATAACTCATACAAATTTCCGATATTTTGATATATAAGTCATATCCCTAGGACGTATAGCAGCCCTAAAATTTAAGTTTTTATACAAATTTTGATGTTTTTTAGCCCATTTTTTGAGTATTTTGCTCATAAATTACCCATTGTCTAACCGATTTGATAGTTTTATATACCGACGTGTTAAGGAAGAATTTTACCTTTTACTTAAGTTATATTCATATATAAACATTTATATATACTTGTATACATATATTTTAACAAAGTTAATTATAAAAAAAGAGTAATTTTTGGGGATTCAGTATTTCGGTTGTAACTCAGCCATTTTATAACCGATTTGGCAGATTTATATACCGACGTGTTGAAGAAGAAATTTGCCATTTACTTTAGTTATAAAACTTGGACTCGGGGAGATCTATGGTTCCCGAAAGTGGGTATTTAAAAAAAAAAAAATTTTATTTTGGTCATAACTTTTTTGTATCTGAACCGATTTTCCCGAGTTTTTTATAAAATATGTTCTACTTAAAATTTCCGATATTTTGATATATAAGTCATATCCATAGGACATATGGCAGCCCTAAATTTTAGGTTTTTATACAATTTTTAATTTTTTTTGTACGGGAGTTACCACGCCCACTTCCCCAATCCCGCCCACATTTTCTAGGATGGTGTGTATTAGCAACCTAAATGTGTGTACCTAATTTGGAAGCTTTGGCTTTTGCCGTTCCCAAGATATACAGCAAAAAGTAATTAAATTACAACAACCACAAGGGATTTTTGGGAAAAATTAGAGGTAGTCGTGCTTTTTTGGTCATATCTCAGCCATTTGTGGACCGATCTGGCTGAATTTCAATAGCAAAATTATAATAAGAATACCTGACATAAAGATACCCCAACCAAGTCCCCATCATATCTGGGGCTTCGGAAAACCCATTTCAACAGACAGACGGACAGACGGACAGACGGACAGACGGACAGACGGACAGACGGACAACCGGATTTGAACTTCGCTTTTCATAAGGACCCAGAATATATATACTTTATAGGGTGTAGGATCCATATTGTAGAAATTACAAACGGAATGACAAAGTTATATATACCCTTTCTACCTTCGGTGAAGGGTATAATAAATGTGACAGTAGGTAAAATTTTTGGGTAAGAAGATGTGTTTTATTGATGTCTTAATGAAACTTTACCATTTTATGGTAACTATTTAACGGTAATTTGTCCTGCCACAATGCCTTTATACATTTTTTGAAGGCAAACTCAGGTGCGCATTTGGTATTTTGTAAAAAGTTATGATATACCATTAGGTAGAATAAAAATGTATGCACAGATATTTGAATGAATTGTCCTGTTGCTTTTTCTTATTGTACATTTTTCTTAGTATTGTGGTTACATGATTATCATTGTGGCAGGCAATAACTGTAAAATATTTTGCACTGGCAATGCAAAATATATACATATATTCATATAGGTAGATAGTTTTTACTGAAAGCAGTTCATAATTGGTGATTGACGACGACGAAAATAAAACACAGTTTATTAAAAAACAGTGCGTGCACATTAGTGTGGCCGCAAGTTATATGGACAATTTTTTTTCGTTTTTTCACTTGGCAAGCCCCTTAGATTGATTCCAAATTAGAAAAAAATAATATATAAAAAAATTAAGATCGTTTGCATAGTTATTGGGCGTGCCTTGAGCCCACAAAGTTTGCTAAAAATGCTATTTTTCTCACTATGTGTCGCTTTAATTATTGATAACTTCAGTAATATTTATTTTAGAGAAAACCCTTATTCACAAATATTCTAGGGCTATATCTTATGAACAATGTTGTTCTGTATTAGTTTTCTTTAACATTAATATTTAATCCAGAAAAAGCCAAATTAAAAAATAACACCGAAATTTTCACATATCTACGCATTCTTTGCCTGGTGATTACACTACGTGACAAATTTTCAACAAAGTCGTGACCAAATGAATCTAACAGCTAATCTTTATGTAAAACTTTCTCCTGAATCCGAATATGAAGTCAGAATTTTCAAAAGTAGATCAGTTTTTGAGATATTCCAAAATAACCGTTATTTGTGTTTTTAAAAAAGATGATGTGACTGAAATGCAATTATCTTCAAAAATTTTAAACGGACTATGTATTTCTTTCTTTTTATTGAGAGGTTATAAAATTTCTTAAACAACCATGGACAAAACTTCAAACTTCATCATAAATTTTATGATTTTGTTCAATTTTGCTCTTTTCAAGTTATTTATTTGTCCCCTGTCCCGTGTAACTCTGTCATTTCTTGAACAATCTTACCAGTGATATTATACGTAGGGAAAAATCCCCATTCGTAGGGATTTTCTTCAAAAAAAAAATAGCCATAGGGAAAAAAGGACAGATTGTTTTAAATCATTAAAATGTAGGGACTTTTCAATAATGTTGGAAAACTATACGTTTAGTAGCTTTTTTCGATTTGTGATAGCATACTAATAAATTTGATAATACGGCAGCAATAAAAATTGTTAAATTTCTTTGAGTCATCGCTTGCCGTCATTTCAGCTTTGATTTTAACCAAATTTTGTGATAAGCTCTTTTAGAAGAAAGGAGATCTGTTAAACCTTATTTTCTAGAGCAAGAAATATATAATACATATGTAAAAGATGGGAATCAAAAAGTTTTGGAGTAAAGTCGAAATAGTAAAGGGAGTGTGAGAAAATGGTACCCTAGCGATGAATAACCTCAAAGAATAACTTGTGATACAATTTTCTGATCTCTTTTTGAGCACTTTAATGGTAGTTTGATAATTATTAGTGAGTTTTTATCATCTAATTTTTCAATCGTTAATTATAAAGTTTTTGATTATGTTTTAAATAAATTTTTAATCGTCATGTTTTTTATTTTGAACAAAACAACAAAAGTTATAGGGATCGTGGAAATAAAAGAAAAAAACATTCGTAATTTAATTTATTTTCATTAATTGACAATAATTTTTGGGCTTCTAGTTTCGCCAATCTTTTTATTTCTTCGTCAATGAATTATATATGAATCCTTTTTCAATCGCTCAACTGATAAATCAGTTTTTAATCAACAAAAATTATCTGAGAAGACTTATTCAGGTGATTTTTATAAAAAATTATCATCAAAATGCTTTCTGGGAACAACTTTAAATAAAATTTATATCCATTAATACAAATGGATTTATTTGTTTTGCTATATATCATTTGAAAGTTGTAGGGATTTTTGTAGAGAAAAATAGGGTTTTTCTGGACTGCGTAAGAACTTTTCAAAAAAGTGTATAACATCACTGATCTTCACTAGCAATCCATTGTTATTTTAGTAATTTTATTACCTCTCAGTAAAAAGAAAGAAATACATAGTCCGTTAAAAATTTGTGAAGATAATTGCATTTTAGTCACATCATCTTTTTTAAAAACACAAATAACGGTTATTTTGTAAAAACGGTTCTACTTTTGACAATTCTGACTTCATTTTCGGATTCAGGGGAAAGTTTTACATAAAGATTAGCTGTTAGATTCATTTGGTCACGACTTTGTTGAAAATTTGTCACGTAGTGTAATCACCAGGCAAAGAATGCGTAGGTATGTGAAAATTTCGGTGTTATTTTTTAATTTGGCTTTTTCTGGATTAAATATTAATGTTAAAGAAAACTAATACAGAACAACATTGTTCATAAGATATAGCCCTAGAATATTTGTGAATAAGGGTTTTCTCTAAAATAAATATTACTGAAGTTATCAATAATTAAAGCGACACATAGTGAGAAAAATAGCATTTTTAGCAAACTTTGTGGGCTCAAGGCACGCCCAATAACTATGCAAACGATCTTAATTTTTTTATATATTATTTTTTTCTAATTTGGAATCAATCTAAGGGGCTTGCCAAGTGAAAAAACGAAAAAAAATTGTCCATATAACTTGCGGCCACACTAATGTGCACGCACTGTTTTTTAATAAACTGTGTTTTATTTTCGTCGTCGTCAATCACCAATTATGAACTGCTTTCAGTAAAAACTATCTACCTATATGAATATATGTATATATTTTGCATTGCCAGTGCAAAATATTTTACAGTTATTGCCTGCCACAATGATAATCATGTAACCACAATACTAAGAAAAATGTACAATAAGAAAAAGCAACAGGACAATTCATTCAAATATCTGTGCATACATTTTTATTCTACCTAATGGTATATCATAACTTTTTACAAAATACCAAATGCGCACCTGAGTTTGCCTTCAAAAAATGTATAAAGGCATTGTGGCAGGACAAATTACCGTTAAATAGTTACCATAAAATGGTAAAGTTTCATTAAGACATCAATAAAACACATCTTCTTACCCAAAAATTTTACCTACTGTCACATTTATTTTTAAGTAAATTGGTTATTTACACATAAATTGTTGATTTTAACGTTCCCTGCAGGAATCTTCGTGTCCATAAAATGTTTTTTATTCAACTGCATCGTTTTAATTTTTTATTTAATAGTCCTTTTATTAGAGCTTGAACTCTATTTAATAAATTGTCGCATACTTTTGTTATGGAATTTAGTACATCAAAACATAACTTTAAGTCTTTTCTTTTTTATTAGTTATATGAGAAATAATCCTATTTAAATATAATTTTTATAATAATATTATGTAAATAGTTTTTAAATCTTGAAAATAATACTTAAATAATTTTATATAATATTTTGAATTAACTAATTTAAGGACAATGTTCTACAGACATAAATCAATATAAATGTATAATAATTAAAATACCGACATATGTATGTATGTATAAACAAAACAAAAAAAAACTTAGATTACTACCTATAAATAATTTTAGTAGAAACTTATAATATTTAAAACTAACAGAAAAAAATTATTATATTTACTATTTTTTCTATATAAAATCTTATTTTCATTTTATCTTAAAAACATTTTTTTAATTTTTCATTAAATATGTACCTTAATAAAGCAAAAATAAATATTTTTTAATAAAAAGTATTATAATTGACATTACAAACATTACAAATAAGTTTCTTCATTCTATTAATGCATACAAATGTATGTAATTGTATTTCTCTTTTCTTTTCAAAAACAAAACAAATGTGTTTTTAACTATACAGAACTCAATATAGTCACCAGCCAATTTGTGTTACGCGACTATACAGTCGAACTGCCAGTTTCTAGCTACGCTGTTTTGAAAACTAAAAAAAAATGTTTACGTCAACTGTAAACACATCAACTGCTGTGTTTCAGTCGCAAGTTCAGCAGTGTGTGTGTATGAAATGGAGTGAGTCGGCTGCTGATTCTTTTGACTGCTGAAAAAAAGTAAATTCTGTTACTGTTTTTTCAGTAACTGTGCGCACACAGTTCAACTGATTTAAGTATGAGTGTGATGCAAATAAAATACAGTTCATTTTTTTTCAGCATGTTGCTGAAAATAAATGAAATTTTTAGCAAATTTCGACTGCTTATAGCAGTTGTTCGAAACCCTGCATAAAACATTATGTCATTTTGGTTTTTTGTCTTTTCATTAAAAAACAAAAAAAAAAACTTTAGATGGCTGCAGACTTCCATAATTAAGACATACAATTTAAGGATTATTAGTGATTTTCGTTTTTAAATAGGGACTAGATTTAAATTAAGGCTCATAAACTTAACCAGCTCCTTAATTAAATATTTTGTAATTTTAAGTTTATCTTTTTCATTTATAACCTTTTTCCATTAAAATGTTTAATGCTACCATATGCAGCCGTAAAGTATCAGTCCTGTTTTATGGATTTAATTTTACATTTCGTAACATATTTTTCCCTCAAATTACTCAGAAAAAAAGGTCAATTAAAACAAGTCACGCACTTGTCCACACAAAAGGGTGTTTTTTAAGCCCTATAGAACTTTCGAAAGAGTTAGCTGTTAAGCAAACTGTTATACTGCGCGCACTTTTTGACATTTATGTTCAGTATTGTTTTGGCAAATTAACAACGCTACTAAATTATCCACATTAACTAAAAGAAAAAATAGTTATCTATTCTCGGAACTTGTAGACGACTTCCTGATTCCTTGGTGGCGACCACAATCGATCATCTCAACAGGTTCGTTAGTAAAGAAAGCTGGCGCATATGTAGTGAGAAGAATCCACAAATTACCCTACAAACTTCACTACAACCAGAAAAATACACCTTTTGGTGAGGATGACACACTAGTGGCACCATCGGGCCCTATTGCTTCAAAAATAAGACCAGAATTCGCGTTACGGTAAATTTTCGTTTGTAAGGACGGACGACATTGATTCGGAAGAGCTATGGCTATAACGGAATGCCACTACATTCCACACAGAAAAAATAAAAACTTATTTCAATTAAAATATTCGTGTTATTAATTAAAAAATTAATAAAATTTGCACTAGTAAACAAATTAATAGTATCAATCAAACGTTTAATTCACTTGATTACATTTTTAATTCACTTGGTTAAACGTTAAATTCGTTTAATAATTAAAACTGATTTTATTTTTGATAAATGCTTTAATTGGTGAAAAATTTGGAGAATTTTTTTGTGATAAATTGATTTCGATAAATGAACTTGTCATTTGGATCCAATTACTTTCTTTGGGCACATGTTCAAGCGAATAAACCAGCAACAATTAACGCCCTGAAAGCGTTATGTTATTCATAACATATGGCTAGCAATTCTCGAAAAAGTGGATCTAAATGGTCAAGAACAGCCGCTGCTTCCATTTGCCCGAAATAATTTTCAAATTTAAATGTCATGTGGGTATTGATCTTTCAACTAAGAAACTTTTTAACTAAAATTTAAATTTTGCACGTTTCTTTTACAATTTCAACTTCTATGGGGCTTAAAGAAACCACCCTCTAAATAAAATAAAAATACGAATGTGTTACAGCAACTGCAGAAAGTAAAAAAAATCAACAGTTTTAATTAAAATTTAGGTCAGATGATGAGGATGATCATCATCATTCAGGCGCACATGGATACTACTACTGTCTCTAAGCAATATTTTTAATGAAAATTTCTTCTAATTTCTTTTCTAGGTGAAAAAGGTGCCTTTTCTGTGTTGATTTTTACAAAACAACAACTTACTAGATAACAAAAACTTAAGCAAAGAAAGAAAAAATAAATTTCTAAAACAATTACGGACTTTCTATTTTATTTTCTCATGTCAACATTTGTTTTTATAACTCAAACAACAAATTGATGTTGGTTTTTAATGAAAACAACATGTGGCCTTGAAATCAACTCACACTCATACCCGCATACATTCATAAAGACACAGCGAAATCACATAAAATGTAAAAAAAAATATATGTTAAGTCCCAACAAGCACGGAGGTTTGATTTTAAATTGAAAATGATTTGAAATTATACGTTTTCTCAAACGGCAAACGTTTGATAATGATTTGAAAATCTTTTGAAAATCATAGCATTCTCAACAAAAAGGGGAAATTGTTTTCAAATTGAAAAATTTCTCTATTATTTTCAACTTGCTTTCAAACGTAATTCTCAAATGTCTTTCAAATGTGGAACATAAATAAAAATAATTAATTTTTAAATTTTATTCATTATTACATAATTTAAATAAAGTGTGAGATAAACATTTGGCGCCATAGCGAAAAGATGAAATAGTTTTCATTCCGTCCTCAAATTCTTGGAAAGACGAAATACTTGGCTTCCTTTTATTTTGATGATGGTAGCACCGCGATCACGCAACAAACTTATAGAGTCTTCACTTTCTCGTTTAATTTTTTTAATTCGTACTCTTAATCATTGTACCTAATTACTCACAAATAATTTTTATTTTACACAAGAAATAAATCGTTCAACCTTACTTTAATCGCCATTATTAATGTTTACATTTACTTTTCGCTTTAGTATTGTCAAGTTTAGTTCCGATTTGAATTTAACATTTGATACCAATTTGACATAAAATTGATAAAACATTTGATGTCAAATGTTTATTTTCAAATCATAATCAATTTGAATTTAAATGTTAATATCAAACAATTGAAAAACTCTTGAGAATTGTATTTGATGTCAATTGATAAAGTAATTTAGTATAAAAAGTTTGACTTCGTGTTTGTTGGGGTACTCTCTCTCTCTCTTTCTCTGCTTCGAATACAACATATTTGCTAAAGCCAACGATATTTTTTTTATTTTTTACCATCTTTTTTAAGTGCTTGTAATCGAGTTTTCCAGTCAGGCAAAAAATAAAGAAAGAACAATAATTCAACTTTGGTAATAGACAAAATGAAATAAAATAAGCATGTGTCAAATAACATCCATTAAATTGAAAAGAATGCAATAAAAAATTCCTAACATTAATTATATTTTAAAATAGTGATAAATTCTTCTCAAAGTTAATTTAGTGTTCGTGTTCAGTACATGGCTGTCCACATACATACTTATCTTTGCCTAAGAACAACCGGTTAAACATCCTCCTCGGCTCGATTTCAGTTAAAACCACAGCTATCACTGCCAACCTAAAGGTCTGCCGGTCAACTTTAGACTAGGTTACGGGTGAATATCCGTAGGGGGTACTGGTCACCACTGCACCAGATAGAACTCTACTTGGGGGGTGTTCATTTTTAAAATTAGCCAAATTTAAATGATATAAAAAAAACTTGATATTGCCATGCCAAGAGATACATATATGCACCTCAAGACACTTTGGCATATGGATTTGTTTTTGTGGAATTATTTAAAGTGATAAAAACGAATTTTTGCAAAATTTAATGAGAATCGGTGCTTTTGTCACCAATTTATGTTAATTTTTGCAACAAAAACATTAATTATTTAGGAAGGTTGTTCCACATCTGTTTCAAAGCTCTTTTTCTAGTTGAACAATCGGGCTGGATTTCAATCGCAAGTTGATAAATACATTTTAACACCAAAAAAGTTTTTTTCTGATGAGTCTTTCGAAAATTAGCATGTATTCCACAGACGGACGGGCAAGCAGGCGGACATGGCTAAATTAACTTAGAATTACTCAAAGGCCAAGGATCTATATAAACTTTATGGGATCTTAGATATGGACGCAACACTTATTGTGTAGGGTATAAAAATGGTACTTATTTATTATTATTTATTTTTTATTTGCTCTCCACTAAGTAAATTTATAAAAACAGTTGAAACGTCTGGGCTTATACTATGAAAGTTTTCTTTCAGAAAGTCTGAGTTTATTGGTGAGAGGAGAGAGAATAATAGCATGTTATCTTTAGGTGAGAGTGGAGAGAATAATAGCTTATTATCTTTCCCGCTCATCAATAAACTCAGACTTTCTGAAAGAAAACTTTCATAGTGTGAACCCAGACTACACAAATAAATAAAAATATGTTTTATTTATCAAATAACTGTAGGTCGATTTATTTCAATGATTTTGTAGTGATCGGTAGTCGAAATTACATATCGTCGGTTGATAATTTATGTGTAGTATGTGGATTTTTTGCGGTTTTGAGTTAAGATCGATTCCTTAGGTTCTTCGACATGATCTTTCACGGTTTTCGAGGTATGGAGTGTTGATTTTGTCGTATGTGGTATTTGCTCAAGCCATTATCAAATTAAATATCGTATGTAACTGCAAAACGCCACATACGAAAAATTGCCATATTGAACGACCAAAAAATTGATTATTGTGGATTTTTTTTTAAAGTTCAAACTTCAAACTCAATTTACTCGAAACTATCGGAATCCACATACGATTTCTTTATCAATGTTAAAAAACAGTAGCACTGTAGAATATTAAAACATAATGGCTGTTTACAGTAGGTATCACTACAATTGTTCTGTTTGTTAACGAAAAACAGTACACTATATAATGTTCGGCTCTATCTTTAAAATAGCTACGAACGGTATTAAGGGTTGTGTTTGTCTTAACAAACACTAAAAAAATAGATATCGTTATCGGTTGTGTGAGCCGAACGCTAAATAATGTTCTGTTTATTTTCGAGGACTCGTTAAAAACCTTTTGCGCGGCAGATATTTATTTATTTATTTAATTAATTAAACTGCTCCATACACAAGACGTACGAGTAATATTTTGCAGTATGGAACTGAGAATGTGTATAATTATAAATCATTAATTAATTAACAACTTAATAACTAATTACAGTTTAAATAATTTAATCATATGTACTTTAATCTCAAATAATTATGTTTCAAATTGTTATGTTGAAAACAGTTTAAAAATAGTTTCCTTAAATTTTCGTGCGTTACTTAAACGTTGAAAACTATGGGGCATGATACAAATACACAAGGTACCTAGTTCCACTTCTCTCTCACAATATTTTTTTTGAAGTTTATCGGAATTATTTGAAGTTAGTTTTTTTGTAAACATTAAAAAAGCATTGCCACAAATAAAAAAATATAACAAATTTCTTTTGGAAATTATTAGTTAAAATGTGTAATTTCTATTACAAATTTTTTATATCTTATTTAGATTTTAGTCTGTGTTAAATTATTAATAAATAAATTTTACACAAGTTAACAAGTGGCACATAAAGGTTCGCGAGTGCATCCTATTGGGCAATCGAAACGAAACGAAACAAAATTAATTATGATTCAAATAAGCACCCTTATCGTGGTTTGCAAATTCGAAATACTCCTGCGACTGTTTGGTAATATAATTAAGTTCACGTTCTTTTTAATCCTTTACCAAAAAATCGCAAGCGTATTTATAATTCGCTAACCACAATATGGGTGAAGAGTTCTTTGTGTCATCTATGTATATGAGATTTTTCCGTCAAAAAGTTGTTTTATGAAGCGTTATTTTGTAGAAACCTATGGTTAATTCAAAATCTACCAGCATAACACTTTTTCATGATATTTTAGCTTTTACAAAAGTTCTCATGTCCAAATTGTTGAATGTGATTAAAGGTCTAGAGCAGTTACGTCCAAACACACATACTTTGATATTTGCATTTTCGGTAAAAAGCTTTTAAAGCACCCCCGATCCGATCGTCGGTGTGAAAGCACAAAAGCTCTACACGTAACTGCTCTAGAGCCATTATTTTTATGTGTTACACACATTAGCACAAACGTTTTAGCATCAAAACGGACATACTTATGCACGTACATACATATGTATGTAAAAAGGTATGTAGCCTGCACTTGCGAAGTTTCGAGCTTCACAACTTTTTAAAATATATTAATCGGCGGCAGACATTTATAAATCCATATTTCTTGAAACAGCAGTTTTTTTATCTTATTAAAATATATCCCCCGTATTCACAAACGATTATTAAATTTAACAAACGTTTATTAAGGACAATTTTCATAGTAAATTTGTTCTTTAAACCTTTATTAAATTTAAAAATTTTTTATGAATACAGGCATATATTTTTAAGTTGTTTGTTATTTTTTTTGAAATATCAAAAGTTTTTTAATATAAATTTTCTGTTATCTTTTGTGAATTAATTGAATATAACTATTAAATTTTTTTAAAACTTCAAAAAATAAATAAAACAAAAACAGAAAAATTGGATTATTTAATAAAATATGGTAGCATAAATTTTGATAATTTCCATAAACGTCAGAACGTTAATATGGCGACAAAAAGAGAGAGTGGAACTACCTTGTGTATTTGTATCATGCTATGGGGTATAGAATTCCAGAGAGATATTGAGAATATGTAGAAATGCTACTCCAAAATTAAACTTTTGTATTTAAACGATCTAATTCTTTTTTCCCTGCTCATAACTGAAGTACAAAGTTTACCGTACAGATGATCAGGTTTGTAGGTATACATATATTATATTATGTAAAAAAAATAAAAACTCTCATGTTCAGTATATAATCTAAAGAAAGGCCTTATAGCCGAGATGAAAACAAAGATATACTAGAACGCCTATTAAGTCCATACACGTAACGGACTATGTTATTAAATGCAACTTTTAATTTTGCTTTACTAATTGTATCACATTTAGCAAATAGCTCGCAACTATACAATAAAATTGGCATCAAGTTTTGGCAAGCAGTATTCTTATTTTTAAAGGTGCACAATGCTGGGTCCGCCAACGAGTTCTGATTATAGAAAAGGTGCGACCACAAGCATAATTAATGTGGTTCGACCACGTAAGAGTGTCATTAAAAAATATTCCGAGATTCTTAGCAGATTTGACTATTTCAATTTGTTTATTTACATATAAATATTTTGGGAATAATATTTTGTTTATTAAGTCAGTCGCCTTTGAATAACTATTCATTTAGATTTTTTAGGGTTTATTTCCAAGCCATTTGCCGTTGCCCACGTGTAAATACGTTGAAGTTGCTGATTAACAGTGATAAAACACTGGTCAATTAAGGCATTTCTACAACTGGTATAAAGTTGAACGTCATTCGCGTACATTCTTACATTACAATTTGTTAGGACGGCTGGGAGGTCATTAGAGTATAGTGAGAATAATAGTGGCCCAACAATGGACCCCTGCGGTACCCCTCTTGTTACAGGCAGTGCCCTGGACTTCTGGATTCCAGTTTCAACATACTGATATGCATGTAAGTTGTTGATATGCGTAGTCGCTAAGGCTAACAAGAAACCATAAAAATAATTGGCTTTATTTAGCAAGGAACAACATAGAAACCATTTGAAATAATGTAGGTTAGAAGATTATAAAGAGATAAATTCAATCCAAAGTACACAACACCTATTGTAAGGTAGCGGAATTATAAGCTGACTTAAAAACACCCCCGTGCAGTGGTACACAGTGTGTAATACACCCATATGATATTACATATTGTAGTACACACTTATTTTAATTTTATTTTCTCGATGAATATATGACTATAATTAATTTTAATTCTATCACATGCCCACATTAAAGCGTTTACCGAAAGTTAAGCTAAGCGCCTTAAGACCTGCAACTTTTACAATTTCATAACCCTTTTTTCTCATAAAGAAATAAACTGCACTGAACATGATTTTTGCTGCATTCTTGTTTTTAAAAAAAATTGTACAATATAAAAAAACCAAAAAACAAAAATCAACAATTAATATTCATTAGATAAATAGAATCGGGTTTTAAATTCTAAAGGCCATGTAATTCAGGTTTACAAAAGGGATACAAAAAGATTTTCCTATGAAAATTGGTTTCATTAAACTTTTATAAATCTGAAATTCTTTTAACGAATAACGGGTTAAACAAGCAATAGGTTCTGCTTTTCTCTTCTTCTTATTTTTTTAATCTCGTCATATTTCCTCATGTGAATCCTGTTTTTCAGCGTTTTGGTAGATTCATGAATACCCTTGACGTAATCGGTATGCGCGTAGTCATAATTTTTAACCGCTTCTGTGCAAAGTTATAAAATGAAACTGAACAAAAATTTTTAAAATACACTAATGGTGTTTTCTTTTCTACAAAAAATGTCACATTTTATTTAAAAAAATGCAATTTGGTGTTGGTTTCTTAAAAATGCTTTGCTCTCTAAAAGGGCAGCGTGTTTTATTCTAAAACAATTCACCCTTAAATGTCATAAGGCATTGCACTTTACGCCCCGTATAAATCGAAAGTGTTGATAATGCCCTGTAAAAATATGGCTTCTGTTTATATATGGGGTTGCCAGACGAAGTTTGGAAAATTTCGCCTCTAATCAGGACAGTAAAAATTTTAGGTTTTAATAGTTATTTTTTCTATTATTTTAAAGTAAAAACAAAAGAAAGCATTACATTGTTAATGGTAGGTTGTCAGCAGGGCTACCGTTTTTGGTTATTTCTAATCAAAATTGGTTATATTTTTTTTCAATGTGGAGATGTGAATATTTTTTTCATTTTGGTTACTATTTTCTAAAATAATAATACGTACGAATATGTTCTTCTTGATACAAATATTTACGAGCTCGAATAATTTGTACTGTGTACTACGATTTTTCCATTATTTGTTACCATTAATTTTTATATTAAAATCGCCATGTTCTGAAATCGAAAGCAAATGAAGTTTTAATCAAAAGATTTTCAATAGTTTTTTTTTTAAATGAGCATAGTTTTTCTTGATTTTAAGAGTAGTGGGAAGTGCATAAAATCATGCGGAGTCGATTTCAGAAAATTCCTGAATAATTAAACCAAAGTCGTTTTTGTGTTGTTTTATCAATATAATTTTAAAATTTATGGAATTTTCTTTTAGAAATTACTATATGTGCTTTAATAAAGTTTAAGAAATTTGAAATTGTACTGTTTATAACTTGTCGTTATGTATACTTTTTGAATGTTTTTTAAGATAATTATTTGGTAAAAAAAACTTTTGACTGTCAGTTATATACTTTTTCTTCATTTAATGGACGTAACGAAAGGCGAATTTGTTTATATTCGCCATAATATTTTATTATTTTATTTGTTCATATATTTTATTGATTCACAAAATATTTCAAATAGAACAAATTTTGAAACAGTTATTTAATATATGAATTAAAAATTTGAAATAAAATTTACAAGCAAGAGAAACCAGTATTCATAATATTTACACAAACTGCATTTCGCATTACGCCAAACGTAAATTTCGACAAAAGGATTCAGAAATCGCCACATTTGACAGTCCTGCCAATAACAGCTGAAAAGCGAATTAATAAAAGGCATTTTAAATTCGGTTACATTTTTCTACATTTGGTAACTTTTTCAAAAATTTTGGTTGCAAAAACTGTATAGGTTGTGGCAGCACTGGTTGTCAGTGGAATAGAATTTAAATAAATTCGGTGTTATAAAATAATTTTTGAAAAAAAACGTCAAATCAAGAAATCATAAAAAGTTGGTGTTAATAAATCGGCAATCTGGCCAAGGTATTTTCTTGTTTACATATTTTATGAGAAACAAACTAAAGAAATTGGAATTACGTCATACATATCGTAGCCTTAAATGCAAACGGACATAAGTACAAAAAAATTCAAAATGGAGTTTTTAATTGCTTGTGGTTCGTTTTATCAAACTACATGCAAACGTAAATTTTTAGACTCTTGCGATTAAAAAAAATTGCGAAATTTAAACTCCAAGAATACTTTATTATTATTGAATGTTTCTTGTTTTTCCTGTAAACAAAATAAAAGTGTAGTTACGCCCGTTTGCATTTAAGACGATATAGTCTTTAAAGGAGTTCTTGTTGTTCACGCCATCGTAATTGTACGAAAATATTATATTCTTGTCAAGGGTTCAAAATTCGTTTTATAAACGTCATCTGGAAGTAAGCAGCAATAATAAAAGATCGAAATGGGAAATATACAGCACAAATTGTTAAAAATGAGAGCGTACCATATCCTCAAATGAGACTGGTTCGTCAAGCTCACTTAAAAAACTCACACATATGCACGTTAGGTCAAATGGAAATTTACCTGTGCGAATTTAATAACTTTGTACTACAAAAACATGATGTTCAAACCAAAGCCTGTAAGAATTCCATAAGTAAGCCTAACCCTATTTAATAAAAATAAAAATTTAACCCATTAACGACAATTATTGTTCCCTTTTTCAACCATTACAAAAACATGCATACAAAAGCATGGTATTCAAACCAAAGACTGTAATAATTCCATAAGTAAGTGTTGCGTTATTTAAAAAAATGGAATTTAACCCATTAACGAACAATTATTAACCCTTCTTCAACCATTAAAACTAACATAATACATTGAATTGATTAATTTTTTTTTATTACATAACAACATTTAGAAATTGCTTTAATCTAATTCATTTTGTAAATTAAAATTAAAATGGGCTTCTTCACTTTCATCAATTTCATAAATTTCTTCGTCTTGGTTGCCAAGCTGAAATTCTTCTATGGATACGCTGCAGCATAAGAGCTCAATAAGCTCAGGTGGAAGTGAAGAACGTTTACGCTTTTGTAAGCGTCAATATTTGATGTAACGGTGTTCAACAACAATAGTAAAACGCCACTTTGATTTGTATCAATTTAGCACGGGAAAAGCTGTCATTTGACCCATAGTGGTATGTTTTGATGTCAGTTTGACAAAAACTAAAATTCTTTCGATTATTTTAAATAATTTTCAGCCAGTTTTATGCGTGTGCACTGTCAAAACGGAGTCACTGTCGACTCTACTTGGAGCACGCCTTGATACCCTGTTAAACCTGTGTGTGCACATAATTTCTTTAAATTTAATTTTGTTTAGTTTGCAAATGTATAAAAAAAAATCGTTTTAAAATTTTTTTAATAAATTTTTTTATTGCCAAATTAATGAATGTTTCCCACAACAAAATCGATTGTTTTTTATTAAAAAATTCCCTGTCTGTAGTACTGCATCATGGACATTGTACAAAATGCACTAAGCGAAACAACTCTTTGGGTTACAATTCTGAATACTCGGAATTATTCTAACTGGATATTTTCTTCATATTTACACATAATTCAAATATATTTGTAAACAATTTTAAATTTTTAACTAAACTAAAAACAGCCCGACCATTTGATACCCTACACCACAGAAAATAAATTCAAACTTTTAAACATGTACCCGGCAAAAAAAATTTAAGGATTCATATAAAGATTCTCTATGCCAATTATTATCAAAATATCAAAATTTTTATCAGATTTGTTTTTAAATTTAACCAATTTTTGGAGAATATGAAAGTTATGGCAATTAAACCTAAAGGGTCAAATTTTAAGGGCTGATGTTGAATAGGAAGCACACCTAAACGTCAAGTTTTTTTTGCATTTCATTTAACATTTCTCAATTTCAGACTTACACCTAATTTTCACGATGATTTAAAAGACATGTCTTTTTTGTAGTTCTTTTTTAAAGAAACTTCCAAAAACATGTTAAATTTTCACAATGTTTCTAATTTTGTTTGATTTTTTTTATTTTCCTTATATATGTATGTATGTATTAAATTTTTTAAATTAAATTTGTTTATTTTTTTATATTTTAGTAAGTAATTGTCATTTTGAAATAAAAAAACAATATAAATTAAAAAACAAAAATTTAGTGCAAAGAGGAATGTCAAAAAAAACACAGAAAATACGATTCATTTCTTTCACTCAATTCACATGAGGGCTTTTACGACGTCGATTTTTCTTGATTCCCTTTTCAAGCAACTTCCAAAATCTCTTTGCGTTCATTCGATGATTTTTGGTTGCATGTCTTTTTTTATTTACAGTATGGCCTTGATTATCCGTCATTTGATTAACCGGCAGCATCAATTAACTGGAAAATATAATTTTTTTGCATTGATTTAAATCCCCTCTGTTATCCGAAATTATAAACAAATTATATTTTTCCTTTAATTTAGAACAATCTACCCAAATTTAAATAAACGAAGAAAGAGAATTTCCCAACGTACTGGAAGCATATTCTGCCAATTACTTTTTTCCCTATGTTTACGTGATAATACATTACATATTTATATAAAATATGAAACACACCAAAAAAAAAAACTTAATAATCAAGAATGCTGCCGGTCCCGTCTGTTATCGATAATCGAGGAATCACTGTATTTTCAACCACACACTTCAAATTTAGAAAAAGAATAAAGCGTAAAAAGAAAAAGTTAAAAGAGAAATATAAAAAACGACATGAAAAACACAAAACGAATCGTTTTGTTCACCCCTCTTTCTTCTCTACACCACTTGCCATCAAACCAAAAGAGACGTCGACAAAGCGACGTCGTAAAAGCCTCCATGTGAATTGCCTGTTTTTTCTACCCTGCTTACTTCTCACCCCCGCTCGCTTTCAAACTAAAAAAGACATGTTTCAAAAAAAGGAGAAAAAATCATCATGAAATCAATTTGAACCATGGAAAGATACAAAATCGAGGAACGTCTTAAAGTTATTCAGGGCGCTTAAATCAAAATGAGGCACATTTTCACCTTAGTGGATTCGTCAATAAGCAGAATTGCCGCATTTGGGGAATGATAATCTAAGAGTGATTGTCGAAAAAGTAAAGCACCCACAAAGAGTGACTTTATGGTCCTGTTTATGGGCTGGCTGCATCATCGGGCCGTATTTTTTCCAAAATGAATGGTCTTCCCTATCGTAAGATGATAACGAACTCTTTATGGCCCGAATTGGAAGATACAGATGTGGAAGATATGTGGATTCAACAGGACGGTGCTACTTGCCACACAGCTAACGAAACAATGGCTCTTTTGCGAATTCAATGGCCGTGTTATCTCACGTGGTGGCGATGTCAATTGGCCGCAGAGATCATGTGATTTGACACCGTTGGACTTCTTTCTTTGAGGTTATTTTAAAGAAAAGGTGTACGTCGATAAGCCAGCAACAATTCAAGAGCTAAAGGATGAGATAAATCGACACATTAACGGCACAGAAGCTCAATTATGCCTCAGCGTCATCGAAAATTTGGACCATCGGATGGAGACCGATATTTTGTTCCATACATAATTGAACCATACCAATATTATCATAATAAAAATAAATGGCAATAATTTCCTAAATAATTTGTGTTTTATTCAAAATCAACATCGGCCCTTAAAATTTAACCACCCTTTATTTTCGGAAGTGGTATTTGTTTGGGAACTATGGTTAAATATGGAACGGTTTTAAAAAAATTGTTTGTAAGACGTTTAAATTACAATATGATTTGTTTGAACCAAATTTAGGTAATCTTGATAGTTTAATTTTATTTTGGGGCAAGGTGCGTTCTCATGGCAATTAAAATGTATCAATTATCAGACGATCTTCAAAATTGTGGCCTGTACTTTGCGCTTAGGTTTACATAGACAGACAACCTGCCAGAGAGTCGGAAGGACGGACTTCTTTAGATCGACTTAAAAAAATTATTCTGAGTCGATCGGTACACTTAAAGGTGGGTCTAAGACCAATTTTTTTGTGTTATACATGGGTATCAGAAACATTAAGAAATAATTTCGTGAAATAAACAGAAAAATTTGTTTCATCTATACATATAAAAAGAAGTGTACACTTTGTACAAAATGCCCTCCATTTTCCATATTCACACTACCATGAATAAAAATTCCTTTGGAGTTTTTTACCTTTTCCCATTTTTCATATGTTAATTCAATTGTAAAAATGGGAAAAGGGAAAAACTCCCAAGGAATTTTTATTCACGATAGGGGTGATTATGATTTGTTATTGTCACTGAAAAAGTTACCAAACCATGTATCGTAATGTCTTATGTCTACAATGCCATTCGGAATAGATCTTAATGTATATTTCAAATTGCTAAAGGGCGTAAAATAATCAACCGATTTTCTTAAAATTTTGCAGGAAAATAGTGTAACATTAGGAAGGAACAATAAATAGCCTTTAATTTAAAATTTGGCATGCAGACTCTGTAATATCTAAAAGAACTTTAAGATAAACATTTTGTTGGAAATTCCAACAATTAGGGCGTGAAATAGGGCAAAAGGGATAAAACCTCCCTCTACTCATGTCTTCTTAATTAGTTATCCGATGATAGTTTCAAGTCTTGAAGAAACTAAAGGCAATAAATTTTAACATTTAATGCATAAAAAAAAGCAAAAAAGGTAAAAGCAACCCCCCCCCCCCCTATACCTTCTGAATTAATAAACCGATTCTTTTAAAAAGTTTATGTATTTTTTGAAAAAATCTTTTCTACTTCGGAATTTTAAACCACTCTGCCAGCTCTGCAATGGTACACGATTGGTCGTTAGAAAATTTATGAAAAACCTTATCGAAGCTACCATTTGAATGGTTAATTCCGAGACAAAAATGTTTTGGCGCCGCAAACTCAATGATTGCCACAGACGTCCTAATAAAATTCAACGCGTTAACAATCAATAAGTCACAAGGTCAAACAATAAATGGGTGGGCCCGAAGCACACCATGTTTTTCACATGGATAATTATACGTGGCTTATTTGTGTTGGCTAAGGACGGACAGACAAAAAATATCATAAACTCAACTGCTCTTCGTAATGGTAATTGATTTAGGATAAAAAATGCATCCATTTCTTTATGTTCAACTTTTGAATATGTAACGAACAGAAATAAATAGAGCTCTATTGTTTTTTTTCCATCGCCGATCATGTTATAAAGCGCTTCATTCCTCTTTCATTCAATAGAAATAAGTTGTATGGCAAAACAACGTTTGAACGTAAAAATTTCTTGATTTTCCACCATGTTTCGTTCAATGTACGACAAATTTCCTTTGGAATAAAAGGCATGAGTTTTTTTTCGGTGTAAATACAAAACTGTTTCCTAACAATTGTTTGCAAAGAAAAACTTTGTAATTTGTACTTAAATTTTAACAAAAAACAATTATTACTTTTGAGAATAAGATAAGTACTTAGTCCTTAATCCTTTTATAATTTCTTAAAATATTTCATATCTACCATATTTACAAGCCATAATAAATATATTCATACTTATAAAACTAAATGATTGTTGTTTTTTATTAAATTAATTGAAAAAATTTTGTAAAGCAAAAAGTCTTAAAAAAGATTTGTAAATATAAACAAGATAAAGTTTTAAGGAAAAGGCTTAAATGTACAAGAATGTTTTAAAATCTGTGTGTAACTGAAAGTTGTTAACCCTCGAGCGCGTCTGCAGCTAGAAATTGACCAATGAACTTTATTTTAAGTTTGATTTACGATTGCATCGGAAGTGAAGAGTAAGAATGAAAAAAAATCTAAAACACCTTATAAAATTTAGCTGAATACAGCTTTTCTGTAATTTTTCATAATTGATAAAAAATTAAAAAGGAGATGTGGAGCCTAAAGTGTAAGCTGTTCAAAGTTTAAGATTTAGTCAACATTTTCATGAGTAGGCGTTGATACACAGGTTAATATAAAGTTGACATGAGGAGTTCCATAACAAAATTATATAATTTACATTTTTGTTTTTATACTCTTTAAAATGTAATTTTTTTGTAATTTCTATAATATTGATCTAATAATTGGTTCACACTTGGGTGTTTAAGAGCGTTTAAGCAAAATGTTGATTTAGCTAAAGGTGCTATCAGACGGTATGTATTTTACATATGTACTGTCACTTTTCTTACCCATATGTAATTGCGTATGTATGTCAAAATTCCCATTTTACACACGATTCATAATTTTTGCTATCACACCTGCTTATGTTTTTCCGTATGACATAACCTATAAATGTAAACAAAAGCTGACTTTTTAAAGTGTATTAATTGTTTTAATTATAAAGCTGCTGAAATTATAAAGTTTTTAAAAGTAAAATGGATGTAATAACTGCTAATAAAATAATTGAAGCGTCCAGCATTATTGCAGTAATATCTGAAATAAAAATAAAAAAAAAGAAACAAAAACAAAAACCATCTGTTTTGTTTATGTTTGCCACAGGAAAATAGAGCGTGTTCTAATCGAAGAAATTACATATGTATTTCCACATGTATTTTACACATGCAAAGTTTCATATGTATCACACGATGTGTACAACTTTTACAGATGGAAAATTTGACAGTACATATGTAAAATACATACCGTCTGATAGCACCTTTAGCAAAGCGGTTCACATAACATTTGAGATGATAAAGATGACAGTTAATTAAGAAAAACAAAGACAAACAAATTTATATTTCTTAAAACTATTGAAAATGGATAAAAATACTCTATTAAAGTTATCAAAAATTTATTAAGAAGAAATCGTGGCCGATTCAACATTATACTCAGTTTGTGGTATGCTCAGACGATTCTATGTGATTAATGAAATGAATTAGTGCCGGTTCACACACGTCAAGTCTTGAGTTTTTAGAAGAGAGGGAAGAATAAATAGCATTCACTTTTCCCTTCTCTCCTAAAAGCTCAAGACTTAACGAGTCAAACTTGCCGTGGGTGAACCGGCACTTAGTTGTAATCATGTTAATTTGAAGTGATTAACAAATCACTTCAATGTATGGTTAATCTTCTCGATTTTGATGGGATTAGAGCTTAATCACGTCCAAAATCCTTAAATGCGCTTAAAATCCCAAGTGTGAACATAGTATAACTAGTTTATAAAGTATCACTGCAGTACTGCCATAAAAATAAACGCCATCATTATTGTTACTGCTGCCTTTTATATGGGTTGTCTTCCAATACGTTTTCCCCACATCAACTATGGGCCTGTTCGGAAATGCATCACTGCGCTGCATCAAATGTTTAAATATCTGTCAGCGAAGTAGCTGTGAACCAAAAAATTGTCAAATACTCCACAAAAATAATAGTCACACAATAAAAAATATTTAAATTATTTTTTATCGGCATTAAAAAAAGTTTGCTTTTCTGATGCAGCGCACTGATGCATTTCCGAACAGGCCCTATGTGAGGAAAAAAACTGAGTGCGTTTTATAAAGGAAAAACTTAGCGATATTTATATCACATATAGTCCAAAAAGTATCATATTAGAATGTAGTTAGACCCGTTTACAAATGGCTGAGATATCAGCAAATAACCATGAAAAACTTTTAACCATAAAATTTTACTTTTGATCATTTATGAACTAAATTTGTCCATCTTTACCTAAACTAAACTTGGTAAAATACTAAAGGTACGTTCAGACTGATGAAATATTTGATAGCAAACATCAAATATTTCATTAACGTAGTCTGAACACAAAATATTTTTGAGTGTCAAATAAAATAACAGCTGATTTTGAGCAAATAAAAGTATTTGCCGACAAACAAATATTTGTCCAATGTGAACATAGTGTGAACACAAAAAATCAAATATTTTAGTAATTTTTGAGCAAACATTTATTTGATATTACAAAAAAATTGTAAGAGCAAACAACGACAAATAATTTTAGCCATGTACCCGATAGAAGCAATTTTTCCTGTAAGTTTTCGGATTTTTTACAGTTTTAAAGATTTTTAATAATTATTAGACTTTGCTATCATGCCGCTATTAGCAAATTTTTGCGTTTTTCCGCTAATTTAGCAATTTTTACCAAATTTTTGCCATTTCTTATACTTTTAGGGATTTTTAATCAATTTTATGGCTTGTTTCAAATATCAAAATTTTTCGCTAATTTTCGCTGTTTTTGCAACATTTTTTTTGTTCTTTTCCCTACATTTTGTTTTTAACCGAATTATATATTTTAGGGGTTGTTTCCAATTTTTCGCAAATTTTAGCCATGTTTCCGTTAACGATTGTCTTCCAGTTTTGTTTTTCTTTTACATACTCCTGTTCTAACAATATAATAGATGCTGCTCCAGAGAATAAAACAAATAATTAGGCTTCTGCGCGAATTTTTACTATTTGTGAAATATATTTTCATTTTTGAACACTTTGATTAAATAATTATTTGATGCAAATATTTGTTTTAGTCTGAACGCATGGCAAACATGAATTAATTTATTTTATTTGACACTATTTGCCAACTGTTTCAACAAACAAAAATTGTCAAATATTTGAGCTGAGTTTGAACATCAAACAAAATATTTTTTTGTTTCAAACAGTTTGAAGCAAATATCAGAACAAATATTTTTGTCAAATATTTCATTAGTCTGAACGTACCTTAAGAGTGTTTAACTAATCTTAATTATTTTTTTTAATCCAAATTTTCAATATGTTTCAAGTATGTTTGACTATCGACGTCAGCAGTCGTCGATGGCTGCGAGTGTTAGACGGCAAATCCCTCTGAGGAGATCGAGTGGTAGCGATCGAAACATGACAGGGTAACCAGCCGCCTGGGTTCGAATCTCAGGTCAGTCAAGAATGAATGATTATTAATAAGAATTTTAATTAATTTTCATGTTGTAAAATTCCTTTCTTAATAAAAATAATTTAATAAAAATTAAATTTGGTGAACTTAAGCCTGATTAAAATGATTGAACATTTTTGGATTAAAAACCATAAATAGTTCAGCAAAATTACCACAATACTAATTATTATTTTAATTATTATTAACCACAAATACGAAAAGATATTTGATAATTTGGCTTACACATTGAAACATATTCGGAAATAGGTATGTCACAAATACGAAAGAAATATTTCAAAATATGTTATGACGTAAGATGTTACGTCGAAACATATTTATCTTCACTTACATGGGGTCTTCACCTGCCAATTTTTGTGGCGGCCGCACGCTATTTTGAAACCAAGAACTACTTTGGTTTCTGCAATAACTATGCAAAAAAAAAAACAGAGACAATGTCAGAAGCAAATTACATGTACGTGTGCGACCGAATATTATAAACCTTATGTAAAACAGCAATTTTGACAGGCATGCACAATTACATGTGACTTGCAAAGTTGACAAGTCAGATGTAAAAAACATGTCGTCTATAGGCTCCTTAATAAATATTTGTTATCCTTAATAAAGTAGCACATAAATAAATATTATTTTACGAAAATTCTAGTACATATTTTAGTCCATTTAAAATTCATTTAAAACAAATTTGTATGTACATATAATTGTTTTAGCTTTCAAATTTATTATTTTATAAGTGTTAAAAAGAGCACAATATTATTTATCTCCTCTCATGTTTTTACGTTTTATCTTGAAAAGGAAAATAATCTAAAATTTGTTAAGAAATTTAAAATTTAATTTAAATGATTTTGTTAATCGTGCTTAATTCCAAATTTGTATTCACTGTTTAATATAAGAAGAGATAAACTCACTGTTTATTGTTTTTGTTTAAACTTTGATATTGTTACAAGTAGAACTGTTGCTTATAATTCTTATACGCTTAACGGTTTCATTTTGTTTAATATCTTTAAGCAACCAGTGAAAGGCGCATAGGAATAGCTTATCCCAACAACAATAAATTTCAGTGTTTTTGTCAAGAATACAAATTGGGAATTAAGCACGTATAACAAAATCATTTAAATTAAATTTTGTATTTCCACGAAAATTATTTTGAAATTTTAAATTTTAAAAAAAAAGTGATCAATAAAAACATTTGGGGGGATTTTAAATTTCTGTATTTTAGTGTAAAAAAGAAATAAGAATTTTATTTAAAATATGTTAACTAGTTTCTCTTTTTAAATATATGGGATATTAAATATTGGTAATGATGATGATGACCAGGGCTGCCGTTTTTGGTTATTTCTAACCAAAATTGGTTATATTTTTTTTCAATGTGGAGATGTGAATATTTTTTTCATTTTGGTTACTTTTTTCTAAAATAATAATGCGTACGAATATGTTTTTCTTGATACAATTATTTACGAGCTCAAATAATTTGTACTGTGTACTACGATTTTTTCATTACTTGTTACCAAGGAATGGAAGTTTTTTATAATTTATCGAAAACAAAAAATCCCTTTCAAAACAGCAACCAAATAATTTTTTAAGATTTTTGCTAAAAAATATTGCCATTTGCGATTTTTATATAAGAAACGCAATGTTCTGAAATCGAAAACAAATGAAGTTTTAATCATAGGAAATGTTTAATTATTTTTTTTAAATGAGCGTAGTTTTTCTTGATTTTAAGAGTAGTAAAGACTTAAGGTATGAGGAATCGATTTCAGAAAATTCATTTTAGTGTTTCTAAAAACCTGAAAATATGTTTAATGTTCTGAATTTAGGTTATTTTCAGAAGTATATTTTTATACAAATTTGAAAATACACATACATATTCAGGTATGTGATGAAAAACGGTCGTTTTTAGCAGGTGTGATGATTTTCGACCGATTTTTAAATCCATTTCTGGAGTAAATTCTTAACTTTTTGTTCCAAATACAGTTCAATTAACATAAGTAATAAGAAATTTAAATGAATATATACAGGAAAACAGAGAAAAATGTATTATAATTACATTTTTAACGATACCAAAAACAATATTATCGTAATCAAATTGTATTGTTTTCAAAATCGTTTTTTATCACATACCTGATTAATAAAATTTTAAAATGTATGGCTGTAAGTTTTAAGAAATTTGAAATTTTATTGTTGATAACTTGTCGGTATGTATATTTTTTAATATTTTTTAAAATAATTGTTTGGTAAAAAAAACTTTGGACTGTCAGTCATATACTTTGTCCCCATTGAATATACGTTACGAAAGGCGAATTTGTTTATATTCGCCACAGTATTTTTCAATGATTCACAAAATATTTCAAATAGAACAATTTTGAAACAGTTATTTATAATAAGAATTATAAATTTAAAATAAAATTTACAAACAAGAGAATTAAGTTTTTATAATATTAATATTAATTTAGATGCATACATAAATGGTAATTGGAAAATATTTACACAAAATGCATTTCGCATATCGCCAATCGTTTTCAATTTCGCCATATCGCCAAACGAAAATTTCCATCGAAATTAAGAAATCGCCACATTTGACAGTCCTGCCAATAACAGCTAAAAAGCGGAAAACAATTTTCCATTTTTGTTTTTTATAACTGGCAAATTAAAAAATATTCCATTATTATCTTTCAATATACTGAATTTTGTATGAAAATTTTACTGTTTTTTTCACGAAAAAAGTCTTAAATAAATAAAAACTCTAAATTAAGTTTCTCGTTATTTTTTTAATATGTAAATGAATTACATTTCATGTTTGGTTTTTTGATTTATAATTATTATTTTACAAATAACCTTTGAATTGAAATGCAACTAAAAATAAATTTTAATGATTTTCGCAATTAATAAAAGGCATTTTAAATTTGGTTATATTTTTTTTCATTTGGTAACTTTTTCAAAAATTTTGGTTGTAAAAATTGAATTGGTTGTGGCAGCACTGATGATGACATTATTTTCTTTAATAGGAATATAAATAAATATGAATGCAGGGTGGCTCAAATGCGAATTTTGAAATTTTGGATATTTATAATACAGTTATTAAGAACACGTTAAAATTATCAAATTTTTCTATTCTTGTCAACGCACCGAAGGCAACGTGCAAACTGTTAGTTAGAGTGTTGAAAATATAGAAAATGTAATGTTGTTAGATGTGCTTACAGCTTACAAAAACAAAAAAGTTTAATCCGACACTTTCGAAAAATAGTCTGTATATACAGCGGTGTAGAGTATCAAAAATTCGGGCTTGACCGGCTATAATCTCTTCTGTGCTTCACAAACCGTTGTTTATTTTTGCTGGTTACAAGATTCTTAGACATATAAATACATACTTGTAAACATATATTTACATACATATGAAGAGATTGAGAATAATATTTGCTTTCTAATCAAGTCTGGAAGTTTAAACAATTTAAGTTTCAATGCTTTAATACCTGTCAATTGTGTAAATTATGTTATTAAAGGAGTTTATAACAAGTATAAATGGATGCAAGTATTTACCAGTGTGCACACACACACACACACACGTAGTCATAAATACCTTTATATAACGGTGCATGGACGTACCCAGCAAACACGTAGTCAAGCCCAATTTTCAAACCTTTTTCAATAGTTTGATTTTAACATTTGAATTCAAATTTAAATTGCTTTGAATAACGCTCCTTTATTGCAACAAAGTCATATCTCTTTATATGTAAAATGTAAAAAGGTTAATTTTGAACATTTTAATCGCATTTTTCCAAGTTGGATTTTATTTGAGATATGACTATGTTGCAATAAAGGAGCGACATGAACATTTGACAAGCAATGTTTTTTTTTTAATTTATTATCAAATTGTTATCAAGTGTTATTCTCAAATTAACAGCAGTTTGCGAACAGTTGGCAGCAGTTAAGCGAAAAATAAATGTTAACATTTTAAAAAGACGATTGAAGGCAAATGTCTTTAACAATGGGCCCACTTGCATTTTGTATGTCCAGGCCCAGATGGATACAATATGCACAACATTTCTATTAGGCCTGGTGACACGTCACGGTGCTTTAGTTTTAACTCTTTTCTCATTTTCTTGTAAGAAAAAACACTTTGATTGAGGAAAATATAAAATTGTATTCGTATACATATGTATGTATATTTCATAATTATTTGAAAAAAAACTGGAAAAAAGTAAAAAATGTCTGACCAAGCCCAGGTATACACTTAAGAGTTAAGGAAAAATAATATACAAACGGAATATAAAATAATTTGTGAGTACAAAATTAAATACTTTCCACATGTAAGTGCAAGTTGGAAAAACTCAATACACTCACATTTTTTCACTAACATTCACACAATTTTTGTACTTTCAGCCAATCGGTTGTTTCCTGGATTTTCGTTGATAATGCGTATACACTACTTGCAAGTAATTACTTACATGTGGAAACGCCAGGTAAGGGTGCGTACAGAGTTGCCGAGCCGAGCCGACTGACGCTTATTGCGAGAAACAAGTTTGATTGTGCATAGTGGATGCGAGAATCAGCGATGATATTTCATCAATTATTTGTTTTATGTATGTTTGTATGCATTTTTTGAAAATTTTGTTTATAAGTTTTTTTTTAATTTTTTTATATTGTTATAATTTTATTTAATTTTTATTATTTATTTGAATTTTTATTTTTTTGTTTATTTTTATTTTATTTTTTAATTTTTATTTTCTTTCAACAGCAGCGATGGTGCCGAATGTTTAGCGGACAGTTTATTTTTGTGAATAATGAAATTTAATTAAAACAATTTAGAGTGCTATATTCGACTGTTCCGAATCTTTGATACCCTCCACCGACAGTTCGAGTATTTCAGGAGTGATATCTACATGATATCTATTTATTATTAATTAATCTTTACAGACATCAGCATTGAAATTGGTTGCGGTTTAGACCGAAAACATAACATCAGAAAATGTTATGCTTTTATTAGCAACTTTAACTAGATTGAGTAAAATATCATGATTCGTAACAGTTTAAGCAAAACGTAAATGATTTTCAGGAGGGGGATTTTATATAAGAGCCATGGTACTTAATGGACCAGTCATCCCAAAATTCCGCAGAGTGACTTCTGGTATTAAAAAAATAAATTTGAATAAATTTCAATACAGCGGTAAAATTAGTTTTAGTTCTTACAATGAATTTCAGACGGCTGCTAAATATGGAATCTAAGGTAAATTATGGACCATATATCACAAAATTGCATGACATTTTTTCTGGCCGTATGAAACTAAGTTGGAAGAAATTTTACCACAATAAATATATCTGCTACGGTTTTAAGCGTATTTAATTAATTTACCAGAGTGGGCTTTATATGAGGCCCAAACGAAATTAAGAAGTTTATTATTGGGAATTTTAGTCGTATAAACTCTGAAGTATTACATTTTATTCTGATAGCATTATTAATTGAGGTTTAAGGCGTAATTAACTGTCTTCGGGGAGCAGGGTTTATATGGGGCCTAGGGCTAATTATGGACCGATCTTCACAAAATTTTACAGTGTGATTTCTTGTCGAATAAAACGAATTTTTGCAAAATCTTATAACATTGTTCCACCATTTATATTGGTTATTGTAACAAAATTATCAATTTAGGGTGGTGGTTCCACATTTTGATTCATAGCTCTGATCCTACTGAACCAATTCTGCTGGGTTTTAATCCCGGATAACTAGAAGCAATTTGAGACCAAGTTTGTTTATCTCTTTTGAGTTTTTTGGAAATAAGCGTGTTTTTAACAGACGGACAGACAGATGAACATGACTAAATCGACTAAGGCCCATTTTCACAACTTACCAAACGCTAAAGGTAGGATTTTATCGGCCGTTTAAAAAGTGTTCCACTATTACAACGTTAATTTAACTTGCCAGGTAGGATGAACCTTAATTTACTTTATCGCTCACTGTAGTTTAAAGTAAAGTTTAAATCATGAAACACTTTTTATACGGCCGATAAAATACTACCTTTAGCTACTGGTAAGTTGTGAAAACGGGCCTTAGAATTTCTCAAGAGCCAGAATATATATACTTTATAGGGTCTGAGACGAATAATTAAAAAGTTTCACACGGAATAATAAACTTATGGTGCTTTATTTCCTACGAAAAAAATACCACATTTTAAAAGGTGCATGTATAAAATGTCTTGCCGAACACGTAATAGTGCAATTTTTAATTTGGCGAGAACAAAACACAAAACTGGATAGCCCTGTTTTTAACAGCTGACAAAAAGATTGTTCTTCAATATGAAGATTTTCGCAAACACTTTAGTTCATTATTGGAAAATATAGAGCACTGCACTTAAATGCAATGGTGTTACACAGATGCTTTTCTTGACTCTCCAATAGAACTTTGTGAACTTACTTCGGTACTAAGATCTTTAAAACAAAAAAAGGCGCCTGGCCTTGATGGCATCTACTATGAATTTTATAAAAATGCACAGATTTGTTTTGTAAAAGAGATTTTTTCAGTTTTAAACGTAATTTTCATCAAAGAAAAGATACCAACAAGTTTCAAGAAAACCATTTTGCTACCGCTTTTGAAGAAAGGTGATCCTAATTGTCCGTCAAATTATCGTGGGCTATCTTTAATTGATACTTTCTGCAAAACTTTTAATATAATACTTTTAAGTCGCCTTACTTACTGGATAGATAACAACAATATTTTAAATGAATACCAGGCTGGTTTTAGGAAGCTGTACTCGACAGTTGATAAAGTGTTTAATCTTGTGAATATAATCCATTTAAACAAAATAAGGGGTATTAGCCCGTACGCATTTTTTGTTGATTTTTCATGTGCCTTTGATATGATACCAAGAAATTCACTTTTCTATAAACTTTCGACGATCATCAAAATTGGTTCGCATATTACAACTTTATTACGAAAATAACTCAAGTAAAATCCGTTATGATAACGCTTATTCTGCAGCTTTTTGCGTAGATTGTGGTGTAAAACAAGGTTGTATTTTAAGCCCAATTGTGTTTTCCTTATACCTGAATGATTTAACTGATATAACAGTCCTGGATAATCCAGTAAAAATTCTCCTCTACGCAGACGACATTGTCATTTTATCCGATTCGCCAATTGAACTACAAAATATGATTGATGCACTTTATAAGTACTGTCTGGTGTCTTAGGGTAAATTTCTAGGTAAAATTCTACTTTTTAGATCTGGTACTAGAATATCTAAAAACCTTAAATGGAATTATGGAACTGATAACATAAAGATTGTTAATAGCTATAGATGCCTAGGAATGGATCTCAACTACAATTTATCCTTTAAAAAATACACCAAAAATAAATTGACTTCTTCCAAAATGGCAACAGCATCGACATGGTCCAGGTCAGTGCTGCCAAGACTTTGTGACCAAACATGGCTAAATTTACGGGAAAAAATGGCTAAAAATGGGCTAAAAAATGACTAAAAGCTTTTTTAAATAAAAACATATTAAAATTTAATAAAAAACAGAAATAATTCATTTAAATTTGTTTGCGATGAAATTGTAAGTTAAGTTTGTTAAATAAGAATAAACGTTAATTAATATTTTGATAGATATTTAAAAAAATAAATCATCAATAAATTCGATTTCGTTATTGTTCATCTCATAGGAATCACTCGTGCCTATTAGTTCTAAAAAATTTGAGGTAAATCATAATCACGACAATATTTACCCAACGTTTTGAATCCAGATCTACAATAAAAAACAAGTAAGAAAGTATAGTCGGTCAAACCTGACCACATTAGCACCTACGTTCCAAATTTTATCAAATAATCTCCAAAACTGCGACCTGGGGCCTAATTCTAGCAGTCGTGATCGAGTACTTCCTCGATTAGAAAGCCATTTTTTTTTCAGTCGACACTTAACGAATCAAAATTATTTTTTCAGTATTGTGAAACTAAAATTAATGCTTTATAACACTGAAAAAATTATTCCGATTCGTTCAGTATTGACTGAAATAATTAAATAATAAATTGCTTTCGAATCGAGAAATTATTGGATCACGACTGCCAGAATCAGGCCCCTGTACTTTGCGTGCAAGGTTTACATGTACAGCCAGTCAGACAGCCGGACAAACATAGTTAATTCGACTCAGAAAGTGATTCTTAGTCAATCGGTATACTTAAAACCAATATTTGAAGGTGTTACAAACATCAGCACTAACGTATAGTACCCTCTCCACTATTGTGGGGTATAAATATTTTATTGTAATGGTAAAAATATTTACCTAATTGATAAAATCGAATTAATGGTTGCTAAATGTAACCTATTTCTCAAATTACTTTAAAGTTTAAACGATGTTTAATTGTCTAAATACACTCTCTACTTCAGCATTAGTCCATGGAATTAAGATCAACTTTAGTCAATTCTGAAATTTCTAAAAAAAGAAACACCGATGTTTGTGTTGTACCATTTTATAAATTTAATATTGGAGTACTGTTCCTTTATTTTGAAAGATGTTTCATCAACATCGTTTATAACGAAAACAACATCATATATTTATTTTCAACATTTATAAAAGTTCTGATTTAATGTAAAGGCGTTTTAATTGTTAAAAATGTTTAATTTACTTTTATAAATTTTTATAATAAAATAAAAATTATTCATTTAAAAGAAAAACGGCAAAAAACTAAACAAGTTGATAAATGGCTAAAATAAATGGCTAATGGCTAAACTCATTTTTTAATGGCTAAACAGGGTGAAAAATGGCTAAATCTAGCCACTAAATGGCTAAATTGGCAACACTGGTCCAGGTATATACACCATCCTAAAATATCAAACAACAACAAGCTTAACATTTTTAAAGCGGCGTCAAGATCGATCATGCTATATGGAGCACAAATTTGGGCTTTTGTTAAATATGATGAAGTTGAACAACTTTTTAGATTTTTTATTAAAAAAATGCTGCTTTTACCAAAAAACACTCCTAACTATGTATATGCTCTACTTAGAAACTGGTTTAAGCTCCTTACACTTAGAAACTTTAAAGCTTCACTTTGAATACGTTAATAGAGCTCTGCGCCTACCGAATAATAGATTACCACGCATCGTAGCTGAGAAGATTATTGCTGAAAAAACTTATTGGGCTGAAGAATGGTCAAAGCTGTGTGAAAACATTAACTTTGTTCCTGAAAATACGCTGATTCCTTTATGGTCATAGTTGAGTATCAATTTTAGAATGTCTTAAAACAAAAGAATTAAATTACTTGGGTACCGATGAAAAAAGCTCACAATTCCACGATCTATACTCCCAGCTAAATTATTGTATGAAACCAATTTCGGAATCAAATTTTTCGTCTCGAACAACAAGTTTGTTAATAAAAGCTAGAGGTGGTTTATTAGATCTCAATGCTAGGTGCTTTAAAAACTCATCAGTAGGTCTATGTACACTGTGTAATGCTAGGAACACAACTGGGACGAACGACGAATTTTTGGCCGCGAATATTCGTCGCCAAAATAAAAAAATATTTGTGTACATGAAAATGCACACAATTAGGGCGCCGACGAAAATTCGCTGGACGTTTCAATCTTTAAATAGATTAAATTCGAATTCTTACGCCGGCGAACGACGAACAAATCAGTACTGTGTAGCCATATTGTTTTAAAATGGTAAGTGTTATAGTAAAAAAAGTTACATTTTACTTTAGAAATTGTAAAATTTTAACTGAATATCATATAAAATACAAATTGAAAAAAAAATTAACAATAAAAAGGCATTTAAGTTAAGTTGTTTTTAATGTCTTATTTGTGAAGTATTTTTTGTTCATATGGTACCACTATTTCTTGTTTATACAAAATAATTTATTTCCATTTTGTTTTTTCGTCGTTATTGTGTTTCATACGCCGAATTTATACAGCGAATTTCTCCCGAATAATTCGTCGTGCCGGACGAAATTCGTCGTTCGTCCCAGTTGTGTTTCTTGCATAACTTAGATGCAGCTGTTCAGCATTTCATTGGCATCTGTCCAATCTATAATGAATTCAGAATGAAATACTTTGGTAAAATCACACTTACTTTTAATGAAGTTGTTAATATATTAAATAAAACTGATCATTATAATATGTTATATAAATATTTATAAAAAATTAATAATTGATTAATTTGCTTTAGAAAATTGAAAAATAAATCAATATCTAGGTGATATATGTACATACATACATATTTTAATAATAATAATATAAATAATCTTTAAAAATAATCAAAAACCTTGTTAATAAAATAGTTAAATGAATTTTATACATAATTTTTATATTATAAAGTAATCATATAAATGTAATAGTTACAAAATAAATTAAATGTAAATTATACCTACATGAATTACAAAAAAAAAAAATCAATAATCAGCTTTAAATGCCAATCTGGCTCTCAACTATTATGTTATGCCAAATATAGATAAGAACAATATTAACTCATTCAAATTGTAAATAATTTAGATTGTAATATATTTGTTAAATATCTATTAAATCAATAAAAATAAATAATAACATAAAAATATAAAAAAAATATGTACATAAATCAAAAAGTGTGTTCGTCAAAACATAAAAAAATATACATAAACCTTAATTTGTTAATAGATTGATATTAAATAAATAAATAAATGAACAAAATGAAAGACCAAATTCCAATTTCTTTAAAAGAAAAAACAAGAAAATACCTTGGCCAGATTGCCGATTGATTAACACCAAGTTTTTACGATTTCTTGATTTGGCGTTTTTTTCAAAAATAATTTTATAACACCGAATTCATTTAAATTTTATACCACTGACAGACAACCTACTATTAACAATGGAATGGTTTCTTTTGTTTTTACTATAAAAAAAATACAAAAAATAACTATTAAAACTTTAAAATTTTACTGTCCTGATAAGAGGCGATTTTTTCCCAACTTCGTCTGGTAGCCCCATATATAAACAGAAGTCATCTCTTGACAGGGCGTTATCAACACTCTCTTTTTATACGGGGCGTAAAGTGCAATGCCTTATGACATTTAAGGGTGATTTTTTTTAGAATTAAACACGCTGCCCTTTTAGAGAGCAAAGCATTTTTAAGAAAAGAACACCAAATTGCATTTTTTTTAATAAAATGTGACATTTTTTGTAAAAAAGAAAACACCATTAGCATACCCTCGTTCACAAATATGAATTTTTCTAGAATCGAGATGGAATCGGCGAAGATGGTCGTGAACGAGGACAAGACTAAGGTTGTGCTTGCAATTGTGAACACCGTAGTAGGTTCTACTTTGGGCTAGGAAGACTGCTTAAGAACAAAGCCTTCTTTAGACGAACTTTAGTTACATTACACAACACGCTTATTATACATGTGCTTCTTTATAGCGCTGTTACATGGGTAGTTGCAAAAGCAGATAAAGCGGTGTTACGTGATCTTGAGAAAAAAATCCTTCGCAAAACTATGGCCCGAGCTGTGTTCTTGAGGAGTATAATCGCCGAAGGAACCGTGAACTATATGAGCTTTATTCCGACATAAACGTAGTTAAGCGCATTAAACTACAGCGATTGCGCTGGCTGGGCCATATCGCTCGAATGAATGCAAAAGCTCCAATAAAAAAGGCGTTTGAAGAAAACCACCTCGGAAAGCGGCGATGGGGAAGACCGAGACTCCGGTGAAAGAACCGAATGGAAGAAGACATGCAAATCCTTGGTATAATGAATTGACTAAGGCACACACAAGACCGAAGTGCCTAAAAAACATCATTAAAGAAGAAGGCTAATACCACAACAGGTTGTAGATCTAACTTAAGTAAGTAAAAATTTACAAAATAAAAATTATTTTTGATTTACATATAACATGTTAAACACATTAAGCCGGCCACTCACGTACAGTTGTAACTGAACAGTTGTGAGTAATAACTGACAGTTCAATTCAACGGTTCAGGTTAACTGAGAAATATAAAATTTTTATATTTTTAGCTGACAATTGCAACTGAAGTGAACGTGTGTGGGGGTTCAACTGTAACGTTCTCGCTTTTAAGTTTACAAAAAGTACACCAAGAGCGGCCAAACCTTCCTGCTCGTTCGAATCCATGTTAGAAACTAAAGTATTGAACTGCACGTGTTTGTACACCTCAGTTAACAGTTAACTGTTAAGTTATAACTGACAGATAAAACTGTACGTGAGTCGCCGGATTAATATGTAGTACAATCCACATCTAAAAAACGTTTGTGAATAACAACAATTGAAAGCAATTTGAAATAACATGAATTTCTCAATTTTAATGTTCAAATTTCCCCTTTTTGTTGAGAATTCTATGTTTTTCAAGGTCATTTCAAATCATTTTCAAAAAGTTGTCATTTGAGAAATGGCTTGTTTTCAAATCATTTTTGATTTAAAACCAAACCTCCGTGTTTGTTGGGTAATTATAAACATTGAAATTTTTTCTTTTAACAGGATGCTGTCATTTCCATTATTATCATCTGCTGCTTTTGCCATTTGAGGTCCATTATCAGAATTTCATATTTTATTTCAACAACATATTTGACATGCTTTAGCCACTGGTCAGTTTGTATCTGTGTTAGTTTATTGCGTTAGTTTAGTTTAGTTAACATTTTTATATGACCTCAAATGATCTTATGTATATGTATGTGTGTTTTTCTTAACGACTGTGTCAACATTTTATGTAGCTTCTGTGCAAAACATGACAAAATACAAGAAATCTTTAAAGTATAGATAAAATGCGATTTTTTTTTTGTTTTAAATAAATGGTGCAAAGGTTTTTATTCTGTATATACAATAAAGTGAAACCTTCCATAACGGATACCTCTCATAATTTTGCATTAATTTTTTCATACAAAATGTATTATTCCCACAACCGGACTTTATCATAGCCGAACTCGAACTTAATAGTTAAATAGTTTGTCTACCTTTCACCGCAGGTAAAAGTAATATCTGTAGTTATAAGTTTGTCATTCCATTTGTAATTTCTCTAATATTGTTTATGTTCTGGGTCCTTATGAGGAGCGAAGTCATTTTAGCGATGTCCGTCTGTGTGTCCGCTCATCTGACCGTCTGCGGTTTGACCGTTGAAATGGCTTTTCCGAACACCACAGGCGCGACGGGGACTAGATGGATGCTAGGGGCGAAGTTGCTTTAACGATGTCCGGATTAACGGAAAGACTAAACGTTTTCAAATTAGGAACACAACATCCGACAGAATGTGAACAGTCAAGAAGTAGTGTGCTTGGCCCAAAATATATTTATTTATAACTTTACCATGGTGAAGGGTATATAAAATTCGGCATAAACAAATATAGCACTCTTACTTTTTTTTAAATATCTTTCATAAATACGCCAACAAGAGTTTTATTTTCTTAATATGTAGATCTTCTTTTTGCAACTCCGATTAAAATTTATGTTGTGTAATGCCCTGTTTACACAACGGTAAATACTCATCTCTTGAGGATGACAAAAAGAAATCGCTGTTCATTTGGAAAAGTTGTTTGGTTAGTTCGTGTTGTCTATTTTAAAACTACAATATGGCATCCGGAAAGCTGGATTCTCATCAACTAGTTTAAATCGTTCGGATTTTGATGCCACCGAAGAAATCCCATTTGCACCGCATGCAAATTCCGAGGAAACTGTTCGGTCAATCAAATGACTTTGTCGAATTTTTTTAAAGTTGATGAAAGTGTCTGCACTAAAGATGACTGTATTGAATTATCATATTCAAGTAATGTGGTGGAAATTAGCCCGTCTAAACACGAAAAACTTGTAAAAATATCAGATTTTATACATTCTTCAATTTTGCCAGAGACGACTTTGTCGCATTTTATCACATCAAAAAAAAAAACATTGATATTCTTTTTGAAACAGCTCAAATTTAACTGATCTAAGTTAAAATCTACTCTACATATTTTAGACTAGTGTTTCATTTCATTCAAATCCATTTTGATCTAATGGACTACTCCCTGGACAAGTCCAATGTTATGAAAGCATGGACCATGCCATTGTTAAAAAGAGTTTGTAGTGAAACCACATGTCTTCGTTTTTAAACGAAACTTTTTCATTTTTAAACGAAGTTAAAACTAATCCTCTGGAGTATACCATGGAGTAGTTTCAAAACTTATCCACTAGGAGTATGTTTGAACATGGAGTAGTTTTAAGACTACTCCGTTGTAATGCAAAACTCGGTTATATGGTCCAGATCTAGGGCATAGTAATGTTAAATAGACCATGTTTTTTCAGAACATTTATGTTACCTTTGGACTTGTCCTAGTCCCTTATTATCTGCTACTTTGAAACGTATTAATTTCAAAGCTGACATCTCTCATTACCGAACAAAAATACCCTGACTTTAAGTGTTCGGTTATGCGATGGTTCACTGTGTATAGTTTTTGTCAAATAAAATTTGTAATTAAATGTTTACAGCTGCATATCAAGTAATAAATATCTTAAAATTTTTTACGTAGTAGAACCTTTTCACCTGTTCACTTACGTCAAATCTTATTAAATATACGTCTTCTTCTTATTAAAGTCTTCTTTAAAATATATGTACGAAGTTTAAATTTTTTCACTCCAAATGAAACATCCCTTTTTGCTGACCCACAATTTCTTATTTGCACATTTGTCTATTGTCTTTACGATTTCATTGGCTGTAAAATGACGTTGCAATTTTCTTGCCATTTTTTATGTTTATCATCTTTTATTATTGGGTTTCTATTTATTTTTTATTACTTTTTATTATATCATCATTATTAGATCTCATATATCATCTTATTATTGGAAATCTCATAGTTCGAATTGTATCATTGTAATCATCATTTTGAAGATGTATTACTTACATAAAGCTGATTGCACTTGAGAAGAGCGCACGTACGCATCAACTTATGGCATTATTCGTTGTCTGATTTTTTAAGAAATGTTTTTGTAATAGTTTTCATGTTTTCCTTAAGGTGTCAATTTTATATTGATTCTAGTGATGTTGTTAAGAGCTGTAGGGTGAAAGGGTATGCTGAAATTGACAGTTGTTATGAAACATATCAAGAGAAACATGACAACTTTTTATACAAAAGTGAACATTAAATGTACAATAGAAATGCAGCAATAAGGCGAATTAACTTTAGATGATGTCGAAACGGCTTCTGATTTTGACAGTTCGAGCTTATTTGTTTTGATTTGTTAGTGTTTTGCTAAGATTGGTTGACAGTGCGAGCTATAAGCACTAACAATGCAATGAAAACAACTCTATGTTGTTTCTGTTGCTTTTGTATTGTTGTAGCTCCGACACCACCTGTAGTTGAATTCGCCTTGTGCGCAATCTTTTGAAGAGGAATGCAACTTGTTTTTATAAAAAAGTTGTTTAGAAGAGAGCAGCAGTTTTTTTTTTTTTTGAAAGAGTTGAGAAAAATTCTTCTTTCTCTACAGATAAGTTACAACAAAGAACCCCACATTCTTTCAGAAAATGATATTTTGATAATTTGTTTAAAAAAAAGAACAACTTTAAAAAAATTATAAGAGGGGTACAATTTCGGTTAAAAAAAAAGCAGGTAGCTAACGGAAAAACCCAAATAATTAAAAAAGGGCACTTTCCTTTTTTCCTTTTAATTATCCATTCACATTTATTAACGCTTATTACTTTGCTACCGTAAACATAAATATCAAATAACCTTTTGTTTATTACTTTTTTTTAATTCTGAGAATCATAAAAAAAGTCATGAATGTTTTTTCCAAAGAATTTTGTGGATATCTCTAGCAAATTTTTGCAATTCATACCTTTACTTAACTGTGAATAAAAGCGAAACGCGTTCATCGATTTTTATGGTTTATTTGTCATTTTGTGCATAGGTAATGCGACTTTACGTGAAAGTAATGGGACTTGGCGCTTTTTTTACCGTTTTGGATTTTTTATGAATTAAAAATAAAAAATTTAAATTTTTTTTTGGCAAAAAATATTTTTTTTCTTCATACATTTATTTATTACTGCGAAACTGTTGCTTATGTAGCAAAACGTTGTATGAACAGATTAAAGGAATTGTTATTCTTAATTTTTTTCAACTAGTGGTTGTCGAGTTATGACAAACAAAAGAGCCTAAAACGTGACAAATTCCCCTATACAATACTTACTAACTTCAAATTAATTTTTAAATTATTATTTGATGTACCATGACCAAACTAATGATGCAGAAGTTCTTCTTTTTGGATCTACTTTCATAACCAATTATCAGAATTGGGTCCCGAGATCATGTGTTGTACTGTATAATCAAAGTTTAAACAAAATCATCAACAATAAACAGTGAGTGAGTTCGTCTCTCCTTACATTAAGCACGAATAACAAAATCATTTAAATTAAATATTGTATTCCCACGAAAATTATTTTGATAAAAGAGAAAATTTTTTTATTTTAAAGATGCTAGAAAAGAGCAAATTAAGCTAAGTCCGGACAAAATTTGTTTGGTATATTTAATTTGACGTCTCACTTTTGAGAGAGAGAGAGAGAGAGAGAGAGAAATTATTTTGTTCGGCAAATTTCTTGAATTGGTTTAATTTTAATTTTTGTTGAGAACAAAATGAACTGAGTTGTTACTTTTTTTCAATTTGTACATAAATGTTGAAAACAATCATTTTTTGCTCACTAATTAAATAAAAAATATAATTAAAAATAATAAAATCACTTTCCTTTTCGCGTCCATTTTCTTTAACACACTTTTAGAAAACAATTCAATATAAGTTGTTTGCTACTTGTAAAAACAAGAGTCAAACACTACCTAATGTGTGATCATCGTGAAGATTATCTCCAAGCAACGAACATTTGCGTTGAAGAATTAAATAGAAACGCTTAACATACCTTCTGGGGGTCACGACTTATAACACCAAAAGGTCGTGTTTTATTTAACACAATTTCTAAAATGGATTTAAATGTGATAGCGAGCGGACAACTAACATATTGGCCTACTGATCAGCAAAAAATTCCAGATGTCATCGATTTCGGCGTGGTTAAAAACATCCCCATAGAATCGATCCATTTTGAAGCTTCCTTAGAATTATCTTCCGACCCCACACCTACAATTGTTACTATAATGAACCCCAATAGAATTGTATCCCCGACTGGTTACTTAGCGACGTCAGCCACACAAATAAATTGGTTGAAATATAAAAAAATATCTCAGTACCCATTGCACAGAAAATTTTCCGCTTCGTACACCGCAGAATGTAGATCGCTCTATAGTTAATTTTGACAGTTTTCTGAAACTAGCTGTTCAACATTCCAGTACTGCCCCCCAATAAAACAAAACATTTTACAATATATTCCACAGATGTCGAGCGTCTCCTGTCTGAAAAAAGAAGAGTTCGAAGAGAGTGACAATTGCACAGATCTCCACAACTTAAGAACTTACTAAAAGAGTGTACAAAACGGCTTAGAAAGTTGCTGCACACTCAGAAAACGGCTTCTCTGGAAAAATATCTTAAGGAACTTGATGCAACTCCTCAATCAGACTACTCACTATGGCGTGCAGCTAGAAATCTCAAAAGGCCAGTTGTCTCTAAGCCACCATTAGTAAACTTGAATGGAAGTTGAGCAAGAAATGTTTGTTTATTTGTTTGTTTATTATTTAAAAACGTATTAACTCCAAATATATCTTGCGATACTGCGGTCGAGTTACCACCTGATGCTGCTAGAGCAGCTATTCTCATAAGATTTGAGATAAGAGATATCGAAAACGCTATTTGTGACTTAACCATTAAGAAGGCACCTGGTATTGATAAGATCAGCAATAAAATGCTTTTAGAGGTACCTCGCATATCAAAGAAAGTTATTCTTTTTATTTTTAATTCTATTTTACGCCTTGAATACTATGTACCCTCAAGAATGGAAGGTTTCCTTAATTACCATGGTACCAAAGCCAGGAAAAAATCATACAAAAGTTGACTCATTAGCTTATTATCAAGCAGGGCTGTGGAGTCGTCCGAAAAAAGTACTAACTCCGACTCCGACTCCAAATGCTGAAATTTTTTAAGTGCGACTCCGACTCCTACTCCGACTCCTACTCCGACTCCTACTATAATCTTGATGCTAAATGTATATGAGACTCCGTGATGTTAACTTTTATTTTTTCATTACCGTACGCAAACATTAATGTGCTGTTTCCAAATGACAGGCGATTGATTATGTGGCAAAATTTATCAGGGGTGTGCTGGAAATCGCAAACGCAAGAATTTGGAAGTTGTTTTTAATAAACTTTAAACCTAATTCTTAAAATTTTTGGTTTAAAATCCTGTTTAATAGGAAAATATTTGTTAAATATTTGTCATAAAATTATTTTATTACAAAAATCTTATTTAAAAATGACTTTTAAAATTCTTGCGTTTTACGTTTGCGATTTCCAGCACACCCCTGTATATGAAAAGCACTCAGTTCATCGCCTGTCATTTAAAAACAGCACATAAGAGCAGTATTCATAAACCATTTATTTAAATTTTATATGTGTTTTTAAAAAGATAGCTAATTTTTATTTTGTAAATTTTTTATGCCGAAAAACTTTGGAGTCGGAGTCGCGAGTTTTTGTGGGTACTACGACTCCGACTCCGGCACAAAAACATCAACTCCGACTCTTCAACTCCGACTCCGACTCCACAGCCCTGTTATCAAGTATGTCAAATCCGTTTGAGAAATTATTAGTTTCAAAATTAACACCGATTTTAAGTGAAAATAGATGTATTCCAAACCATCAATTCGGCTTTAGAAGAAAACACAGCACATTAAACAAACTCATCGAATAGTAAATGTCATAAGAAAAACATTTGAAGAAAAAAATATTGCTCAGCACTCTTCATCGATGTTTCGCAAGCTTTTGATAAAGTCTGGCATGAAAGTTTATTACATAAATTGAAGCAAAATTTACCAGCAAACACACACAAGCTGTTAAAAAGCTACTTAGTTGGCTGTCAATTTATTAGCATCTCGCTACTTACAGCATCATATATTTCAACTAGAAATATGGCTAAGACAATGGAGGATGATGGAAAATGAGCAAAAATGCGTACATATAGCATTCACCTTGCGCCGGGAATCTTGCCCCCCCCCCCCCCCCTATAACATTCAATAATCAAATAATACCTCAAAATTCGCATGTAAAATACCTCGGTATTCATCAAGACCGCCGTTTAACGTGGAAAATCCATATAGAGGCAAAATTAACTCAAATGAAACTAAAAGCCATCCAAATTCATTGGCTTATTGGAAGAAACTCTGTCCTTAGTTTCGATTGCAAGGTTCTACTTTACAACTCTATCTTAAAGCCTATCTGGTGCTACGGTATTCAGTTATGGGGCACTGCCTCGGCTTCTAATATCGAAAAAATTCAAAGGCGCCAAAATAAACTTCTTCGAATAATCACAGCCGCTCCCTGGTACGTTAAAAACTCAAACATTCATAAGGATCTCAATGTTCCATTAGTTAAAACTGTGATTACGAAATATGCAGTAAAATACTTAAAAAGGCTTGAACTGCAACCGAACCCACTAGCTCGAAATATTTTAAATCATGGCGGCCACACTCGCTTAAGAAGAAGAGACACTGCATCACTTATTCAATTAGATAAGCGATAAGCTGTGAACAGAACCCGTAATGAAGAAAATTTTTGTCTGGCACTGCCAGGACATAAATAAAGTAGTAGGATAAGATTTGATTAATTATTGTTGGATCATATTAAATACATATTTGAAGATTCAATAACTAAACAATGAAAAAAAAATTAAAACAATGAAAAAAAAACTAAAAAACAAAACCTTAAAAAGTTAATTTTTGTTTTTTGTTTTTTTTTCTGACCAAATTTTAAATTGTTTTAAAAATAGTAAACAAATTTTAATAAAAATCCCCAAATAAAAATTTTAGGTAACAAAATTATTTGCATACCGACTCGAGAGAGCATGTCTTTTTTAAATTACACTTTAATAACAACTTTCTTTATAGAGAAAATGCTTAGAAGAAAACTATTTTCTCTGTAGATAACTAAGTAAAAAAAGAGCAACTTTCTTTATAAAAAAAGATGCTTAAAATTGCTGCAACAAAAATAGCAAGTCTGGACGATGACTTGTTTAAAAGGGAAAAGCTTTTTCTATCTTGTTCAGAATAGAACAAATTTGTATGGAAACAAATAAACTTATCTATCTCCTGTTCCTCTAACCTCTCGCTATTTAGAATCTCAAAGAATTGTATGTAATTTCATATTTCATAATTACTTTATAGCAATAAATCCAGCCGTTAGACACAATCTGTAATGAATTATAATTTATTTCTTTTAAACTTTGTTTGGTGTATTCTTTAACATAATCTATCTCTGTATATCACTTGTACAAATAACTTGCAAAGAATTGCTGTACTTGTTTATTGTGGCATCTCATAACAATACAAGCACCAGCATTAGATGAAGTAGTGCCAACAAGAGCAACATCAGCAGCCGGACTAAAAACCCAGTCTTAAGAAGATTATTTTGTGTTGACAAACAATGACCAGTTTGAATTGCGCCAAACAACGGCTAGAGGAGCATCCGATAAAAAGACTAGAATGCTGTACGCAAGTAAAAGATGATGGGAGATAATTGTCGTTATTGTGGTTTCTTTACAGGAAACCTCATATTTTTATAGAGCACAACCACAGAATAGTTAAGATACTGCAATTTTTTTACTTGTTTAGTTAGAGGAGTTTTTGTAATTTTTTTTCACTTTCTTCTTTCAATTTAGTTTACTTTGTGCTGTTGATAGTTGCACTTTAGTTTGGTTTTTTTTTCATCTGCTTCAGCTGCCATTCATTTTGTTGTATAATGTTGTTATTGAGTTATCGTTAGATGTTGATATTTGCCGTATTTGCTGCAAGATGATGATATTTTGAAATCGATTCTTTTAATAGACAATTTTTTTTTTTTTTTTTTAATTCTACAATACTGTTTAGCATGAAAATAATAATAATTCTTCGGATGGCAGGTATTGAACCAAAGTTTAAATATTGCACTTTAAAAGAAAATTGATAAATTTTATTATGTAAATAGGAACGAAACATGATTGGTTAGCAAATAAAACAGAAAAATACGTTGCCTTAATGTAGAAAATTGTACTGAAATATTTTTTTTCAAAGAAATGTTTTACTACAAAAATTAATAAAGTAAATTGTTTCTATAGAAAACTTTTAATTTATTTATTTATTTTGATTTATTTGGAACTTCTACAACAACACACAGAAAAAAATCAATGTAAAATCGTTGAAAACGAGGTTGACTCTACAGTTTTCGGGTGTTATTTTGCTTCATAGTTACTTCATGTTAATTAAACATGATTTTACAATAACTTGCGAACAACAATTTTTTCTTTAAAAATAACTATAAATCATGTTAATTTAGCATTGCATTAAAGATAGAGCAAAATGTCATTTATATTGAAATAATAATACAAATCACCTTGAAAAAAAAGTTATTTCAAGTTGAAACAACGTGAATTTCATGTTGAAACAAGTTGATTGGAATAATTTTATGCCAGCAGAGCCAGAGCAGGAGAGGATATAATTGTTTATTTTTTTGTATTCCCGATATGTATGGTCCGATATGAGTCTCATCATCATTCAAATTTAAAAATTTGATGTACTATTTAACTAAAAAGTTTTAACAAAAAGAATATGGGAATTTTTCTTCTCTTTTTAGATTATTTTAAACATGAAAATAAAAAAAATATGTTTTTCTGTTTATAGTGTTTTTGTTTTTTCCTTAAAAAAAACATGTAAAACAGATTTTTATGGTTTCAGTATTGAGCAATTTTATTTTAACATTTTAACATTTTAACATTTTTCATTTAAAATAAACATGAAACCAAGATAATTTTAAATAAATTCCATACTTTTGTAACAATTTACTATGATTTGTAATCAACATTGCGCCATGTTCATTTAATATTGATATTTTTTCTGTGTGAAAACATTGGTTTTAGCGAGTAGAAATATAATGAAATAATGATATATTTATCAATAACATAAAAATATACAAGTTAATAACATAAAACAGTTTTATAATTTAAAAAATTATTGGTACAGTGGAATCCCGATAGTTCGTCATCGCAAAGAACCGGCCATTTCTTACGAATTTTAGGGGTTTTCGATTTAGCGATATTTCGATTTAACGGGGTTAAAATAAAATAAAAACGAATTACAGGGTTTTTCAATTTATTAACTAAAACGATAAAAAACAAAAAAAAAAAAAACAAAAACACTTGTGAAAATTAAAACACAAAATAAATACATAAAATAAAATAACAAATTCATTTACTTAGCGTAAAATTTAAGTAAGAGTTGATAGAGCAATTTCAAATCACTTAGCAAAGTCTAGTTTTTTCTCTACTGTCAATGGCTGCAAAAATTTGTTTTTTTGTAAGTTCTTAAGAAATAAATAAATCATCTCTGTGCCACACCCACTTTTTTAATCCCGCACACATTTTGACGGATGTTGAGTTTTGATAACCAAGGTGACTGTAGGGAGATCGATCGAATAGTATACGACCGGTTTTAACTGGTTATTTTAGTTTTACCCAAGTCGAATATTTTAAAATGTCCATTTTTCGAATATCGAATAATTCGGTTATTTTAGTAATGTGTTATTTTAAAACGTTTGCCATACTTTTGTTATAAATGTACCCGCAATCATGGCCCAATTAGTAGGTCTGCTCGAAACGCCTGCTGATTTTTTGCAGAGTTGTGTTTTTAATATTAATACACAGGCATAAATGAGCAAAATGTCAAAAGTTGTTTACATTTTTTTTTACGCCATTGTGTTTATTTGAAAATTGTTTACTTTTTTAATATGATTTTTTATTTCAAAAAATTATTTTCCTTATTGTGAAAATAGAAATTAAATTTAATAATTGTGATGACAAAAATTGTGAACAAAAATTTTAAATAATTTGAATAATAAAAAAATATACATATTTAAGTAATAAATAAAAAACTAAAATTGATGATACAGCAGCGCCAATGTATTTATCATTTGATGCCGAAAGATCCATGTCCAAAGCATGTTACAGAATCTATTTGGTATGAACGATTCAATAAACAAAAATTAATCTGGGGAAAATCATTTGAACAGCACATTAATAGTTAACTGCTTATTTTCTTCCGCCGCCTGCATATGGTGTGAAGAAAACCACATCAGTATCAACATATTTTATTTCAATAACAGAAGAGTAATTTCCACAGACCAACATATTGACCAAGGGGACACTTCTTCTATATCGGGTAAAGCATTTCCGTTGTTTTCTTCACACCATTATTTTTGTTTGTAACATGATCTGGACATGGCACTTTCGGCCTAAAATGATAAATACATTTGCGCTGCTGTATCTTCACTGGGGAGATACTTTTATAAAATTTTAAAACACGAACAGAAAATACTGGTAGTAGTTTGCAAAATGTAAAAATGTATTTAACATACATATGTATATTGTTTATATACATAAAATATAGAAAAAATCTTCACATATTCCTTTCGGTTTCGTTTTTTGTATCGCCCAATTAGTCCTAAGCACTTTTTTTAGAACAATCTTATTTTACAAAAATTTCGATTGAAAATTTTTTATTTTACAAAATAAATACATGATAAATACAAAACACATATTTCTTGACGGCTGACAACTTTCTGACATGTTTACCATTTGAATACACAAACAAAACGCGTGTTGTTTTTTCTATTGTTGCATTGTTGTAGTTGTGCGCAGACCTACTAATTGGGTCATGCCCGTAATTTTTCTAATTGAATATTTGGCAAACTTAAAATTTGTATAAAACATTTCAAAACAAAATGTAACAAAAGTCAAAAAACATTATGAGCAGTTTTAATACAAATCGCTTATACATACATAAGTAACCGATAATGAATGTAAGACTCTTAAGAAGTTCTAGCATATCTTCATGCATAAAACTACACCATACCAGCGAAATCTACGATATGAAAAAATGCTTCAGTTTTATTTAATAAAACACCAAGAGCTTAAAACAAAATTGAAGGAATCAATCTCATAGAAGGGCTTAAATTGTGATTGACGAATTGACAGATATTTTATACGAAAAGCATGTTCATATTACTATTGTTTCCATAATGCTGAAGGTTTCAAAAATATGGCTGAAGTTTACTGATTCATATAGACATGCTTAGCCACCAACAAATAATAAATTTATTAAATTCCTATAATTTTTTAAAACCAAAGTTTTTTAAAATTTCTAAAGCTATGTTCATACCTATTAAATATATGACGTCCAACACGTAACCACTAGTTTTCTTAAAGAATTGTTTGCTTTGCAAAACGTTTGGCTAGAACAAACATTATTAAACGGTTCCTTAACTACATTATACATAAATAAATTATCATCTTAGAGATAAGGTTTAGTAAATATGTAAATAGAAATCTACAAATTCTTCAAAACAAACTTCTTAAGTTCATTTATAATCTTCCTAGACATTATTTCACAGCAAGACTGCACCAAAACGCAAATGTTGATTTGGCTGATGTGAGGATATACAGATTGTATGAAAATTTCAATACTAGATGTTTATATTCTGAACAAATCCGTATTTATATTAAAAATTTAATAAACCATAAAACAAAGTTGTATTATTAAGTAGAAAAAGGGAAAAATCCTTAAACTCGTTGTAAATTTACTGGTCACGCTTTTTTTTGATTTTATCGTCAAATATTTGATTTTTGTATTTTTATGTATTCGAATTAAAACCGGTTATTTTTAAAATGCCGAACCAAAAACCGGATTTTTTAAAGTAGCAACTATTCGGAATATTCGAAAACCGGTTATTGAAAAAAGTCGAATAATCGATCTCACTAGGAACTTGTACCTAATTTGAAAACTTTGGCTCTAGCCGTTTTCCAGACATGCAGAAATCTTTAATGTCTTTGTATGGGAAGTGCCACGCCCCCTTGTCCAATCCCAATATGTTTGTACTTAATTTGGAATCTTTGGCAATTGTCGTTCTCTTGATATACAGAAAAAAATAAATACAAAAACAACAACAACATGGGATTTTTGGGTGGATTTTTGCGCATATCTCAGATATTTGTGGTCCGATCAGGCTAGATTTCAATAGCAAACCATTCCGGAGTAAATGTTACATAAATAAATAACTACCAAGTTCCCATCATAACCGAGGTCTTCGGAAAACCCCATCTTAACGGACGACGGTCATCCTTAAAACAACATCGTTTCTAATAATGATCCAATGATATATACTTTAAAGGGTCTATGATCAATATTAAAGCAATTACAAACGGAATGTAAAACTTATATATCGTCACCTCATTATTGGCTGGCCGCAGATGCCTAAAAGGCGTAGTGGATAGATAGAATTTTTTTGTTTTTTCACTACTGCAACTGGCATTTGTTTTAAAGAAAAATTAACATGTTTGAACGTTCATTACGACCATAGAAGTAAATAGTATTTTATTGAAAGTGGAAAATATTGTTTTGTGCCGCAGACGTCACTTTTAAAAATTTATTTTTAAAAATTAGCGTTTTGTGCTGCATACGTATACTAACTGCTGTGTATTGATTTGTTGATATTTCATTTTGCTTTTGCTTTAACTAAGTACTTCTTTTCTTACATTAATTAAGCGAAGCATGACTGTAATTTTTTCTTGTTGTAATTTTGTTTTGATATCGCTCAAACTACTTCCTTTCTAACGGCAATCAAGCAAAGCAAGAGTTTAATTTATTTTGTACGTTTTTGCATGAGGAATTCTCTGCATTCGCCAAACAGTGGCGTGTAGATCAAACGAATACTTTATAAACTTTCAAATATGGAGCAAAATTAATGTTTAATATCTCAGAAACCATAAAAAATTTTGTGAAACCGGTTTTGGATTCAGAAAGGAGGTATTATTAATTAATATACCCCATACCTAACTCAATTTTTTTTTTTAAATGGTCGGTAGCTCAAAACAATAATGACCTGACGATATACCCTTTTACCTTCGTTGAAAGTTACAAAAATTACCAACAAAATTGTCAACTTTACCACCAAATTTAAATGACTAATTTGAAATGCTTATAAATTTTTTGTTTTTGCAGAATTTAATTTAGTTTTTTTGCTGGTACTCCAAAATTGTATAATTTCTTCATACTCAGTGCAAAAGAACGTTTAAGAATTATTTAATTTAATTATGTTTCCGGACGATCAGTTTTTGCAACACAATGAAAATACCGTCAACATTTTAATACTGCAACAGTTCCCAGTGTAAATATGATATGAATCTTAATTCGTATTAATTATTCGCAAATATACAAAACACCATGCCAAAGCCAAAAATCATGTATCATAAACATTGTGAATATAAATAATTAAATATTAATCATACGCCCCATATGAATACAAGTATTTATCCATGTGTTTGATTTTTCGTTTTATACTAAATAATTTGTTGCCGCTTCACATTTAAATATTTAACGTATTATTTAATATTTATTCCGAGCAAATATAAAAATTTATTCATTGTTTAAACGGTTTATTGTTTAATTTAATTGTTGGGCAATTTACATTCGTTTACTTTGGGGCTGTTAACTGCGAAAGCAAAAATATGTAACAAATACTGGTTTTTTAAGGAAATACAGAACAGTTTTGTAATATTTTTCTAGATGGACAACTTTTGCTCATTATGCAAACTTTCGTATATACATTATTTCTCCACAAATTGTATGTTGTAATAAAGGGTGGTTAAATTTTAAGGGCCGATATTGATTTTGAATAAAACACAAATTATTTAGGAAATTAGTGTGATTTATTTATACTATGATAATATTGTAATGGTTCAATTATGTATAGAACAAATTATCGGGCAAATGGCCGGCGAGACCTCGGCGGCACAGCTCTATCCGATGGTCCAAATTTTCAATGTAAGATAACACGGCCAATGAATTTGTCGCGCAAAAGAGCCATTGTTTCGTTATCTGTGTGGCAAGTGGCACCGTCCTGTTGAAACCACATATCGTCCACATCCATATCTTCAAATTCGGGCCATAAAAAGTTCGTTATCATCTCACGATAGCGAACACCATTCACATTTACTGCCTGACCGGCCTCATTTTGGACAAAATACCGCCCGATGATGCCGCCAGCCCATAAACCGCAACAAAGTGCCACTCTTTGTGGGTGCATTGGTTTTTCGACAATCACATTTGGATTATCATTCGGCTAAATGCGGCAATTCTACTTATTGACGAATCCACTGAGGTGATTTGTGCCTCGTCACTGAATAAGAAATGCACGAAATGCCCATTTTAATAATAAGCCTGAATAACTTTAACGCGTTGCTTATCTTTCCATGGTTTAAATTGAGTAAGTCTGAAATTGAGAAATGTCAAATTGAAATGCAGAAAAAAACTTGACGTTTAGGTGTGGTTCATATTCAACATCGGTCCTTAAAATTTAACCACCCGTTACATATTGTTAAGGCGCGGATGTTAAATGTATGCAACTGACCTGCGAACATTTATTTCCCTTTTGGTTATAACATACAAAATTGTCATATTAACTTTATTTTCAAGCTAATTATGGAAAAATAAATCCCCGTGAGTTTTTCCCTTCTTCCATTTTTCCAATTTAAAATCAATTGTAAAAATGGGAAAAGGTAAAATAAAACTCCCGGGGAATTTTTGTTCATAATTGGTCTGATTATAAATGTTAAACTTTAACCTTTTTAACTGGCAACAAAATAATTTGATATTAAAAGGCATTTTATTCTCTGAACATTGTTTAAGTTAAACGGTTTGTACGTGTTGTTCCTGTTTTTTCTGTTTTTTTTTTTTGTTCAGGTCATAAAGCAGAGCTGTAAATGAATCATTCATTTTTGAATTAATTCGTAAATCATTCATGCAGTGAATTAGCAAATTTTTTCTATGAGCTTAATTTCAGTTATGTATTTTATAAAGCTTTTTTGTAATAGTCCTATTCCTTTAATTTTTAGGAATGACTTTACACAAAAAAATTAATTGAATGAAATTTGATTGAAATCAACCGAATTAGGCAGAGATGAATTTCAATTCGTTTCCAATTCAAATGAATTTGTAAAATGAATTGCAATTCGTTTCCAATTCAAATGAATTTGTTAAATTGAATTGCTAATTCATTCAAATAAATAAGAAAAAAGAATTAGCAATTCATTTCCAAGTCATTTGAATAGAATTGATTGAAATTGGAATTGACTTTGTAAGTAATTCTACAGTAAGCATCACTGTCGTTTTCCGTTTTTTTTTGTAAAATACAGCAATCTCGTTTTGTTTATCACCTAGTAAAGTCCAAAGACAAAAAATTCTTAGATTTGAAATTCCAATGATTTACTGGAGTTGCCAGCAGCGGCAAAATAGGAATTAAATTATTAGGTATCGACGAAAATCCTATCAAAATGTGAAAATTTTGTTTATTTGCTAAAAGAAACTAAAATGTTTATTTGTATCAAATATTAGCTGGCCCGGTCCACGTTGATGGCCCTAAGCAAACATTAGTGTTGTATTGCCACACGATTTAAATTGAGCATTTAACGAAATTTACGGCCTTTAAAATAAGAATCCATGGAATACCTATTTTTTTACAGAATAACTTACAAATGGTGTAGATATGGGCTCAATCAAAAAAGAAACGCATGTATTTAAGGCAAATTGGAAATTATATATTTATTTATAACTTCATCTTAAGGTCAGCGGATAGACAATTTTTTTTGTTTTTTTATTTGGTGTAAAAACGTATACATTTTTTGGCGTGCCAACTCGGGAGCAAGCCACAAACAACTGGCCGTGTGGAAAAAATTAATTTACCAAAATTAAGCCAGCAATAGTCAAAGATTGGCCTTGTGCTTTGTTGATGGTAATAGCAAAGGCAAGACGCAAAGGGAATTGGAGCCGCTTGAATTGGAACGGTAAGTCGTTGGAATTCATCGGAATTCGTAGAATAAGTACGTCTTCGCCTTTGAATCTGTCACCGATGACTGTTGCCTCGATTAAATTTGGTGAACAGTTTTTGATGGTCAAGCTGGTTCCGTTGCATAGCTTGTTGCGTTTAAGTTGCGAATAGAATTACCGGTGATCCAACCTTTAATGTTAGTACATGGGGTGGCATTTCGGGTGGTTCTAATGAATTCAAAAATTCAGTATTCAAAGTCCATTACTGTGTCGATCGATTTGTATTTGATTAAATATTTTGTAAATAAACCGAAACCTCGGATTTTTGAATGCAACATTTCGAAAAATTTAAAATTTTGATATTGGATTATTATTAACATGGGTTTTTTGTAAATATTTTCGGAACTTCATAACCGATTAAAGAGTTTTATATCTCGTTTTGAAAAACATGACAACGGCTTTCAAAAAAAAAAGCAAAAAAAAATAAATAAATGTGTACATACGTCATTGGTGGTACAATATGAAAATTGGATTTTGCCACGCCCCTCCGCCCGCTGACCGAAAATCAAAAATCAGACTTCACAGTGTCACCCGCCTGAATATTCTGAAGATTCCCTGAAAATTTCATCAAAATCGGCCCAGCCGTTTTGGAATCCATACGTTACATACATACACACATCCTGTTTTACCATAAATTTTTTGTTATCAAAAAGTAATTTCAATTTTTGGGAATACAAAATTTAAATTTTCAAAAGATTTTGTTATTCGTGCTTAATTCCCAGTTTTTATTATTGATAAAAACACTTGAAATTTATTGTTGATGGGATAAGCTATTCCTATTCCTATTTGTTTAAATAATCCCTTATTTCTATTATTTAGAAAAGATAGACTCACTGTTTATTGTTGTTGTTTTTGTTAAGCTTTGATATTGTTACAAGTAAAACTGAGGCTTATAATTCATACTCGCTTAACAGTTTCATTTGTTTAATATCTTTAGCTTTTCTAAAATCTTTGGATGAAGTTTCCTGACGATCCGGCCTAAGCAACCAGTGAAATGCGCACATAGGAATAGCTTATCCTTTCAACAATAAATTTCAGTTTCTCAATAGTATGAAATGGGAATTAAGCACACTTGAAATAAATTAATAAATTTTTGAATCCCAAGAAAAACTTTGATTCAAATTAAATTCATTTTTTTTTTGTTATAAAAAGAATTAATTTAAAATCTAGCTAATTTGTTACGAATTAAAATCAAAAATGAATGATTCATTTATAGCTCTGTCATAACGACACGTCAGCTTTTATGTTAATGGCGGTCAACATATTTCAGTTTATTTAACATTTACACACCCCTACACTTGTTTTGCTTTCCTGTATGCCTGTCCGGTTTTTTTTACTTACCAACATGTGAGAAAAAAACAAAAACATACAAGCCGACAAACATGCAATAATGATACGACAATGCCAGACATAACAACAGCACTCTCTTGTACTCATATTAATTTTTTTTGGTGGAAATGTGGGTGTGCTGCATGTTGGTGCTTATTTTAAATTTGTTTTTGTTTGTGTGTACTTTCATACAAGAGCTGATTCAAAGTTTTCTGTTTTTCGTTTAATTTCTTTTTATAAAATCGTTGTTTGCTTGTATTGGCGTGCGTTTGCTTCAGGGCTTAAATGTAAATGTGTTTAAAAAACATGATTGTATATATGTTTTATGTATACAAGGGTATGTTTTTATTTATAATAGTGTTTATATTGCATTTTTTTTTTTGGAATTTTGTTTAATTGCATGGTTATTGTTGTTTGAATGATTGTTGTTATTTAAACAAACAATTAGGTTGTTTTTGTTGTTCAATTTATGAAAAAATTTAATTTATTATTACGCAGATTAAATTATTTTATAATTTTATAAAAGGAAATAAAATGTTTTTAATAGATTTAATAATAAAAAAATTTGCAGACACGTAGAACTTTTCTATAACGTACAAAATAAAGAACAGGGTGCGCCAACTTTGACTGACTAATTGGCATAATTAAGCCGTTGTAATCCAGGGGCAATAATTCTTAGGTCAATTGAATTTTATGTCGTAACATTGCCAGATTTTATTGATGTGCTGAAGATTCTCTAGCGACGACAAGTCTCAGTAGGATCGGTGTAGACAATTTCTCTTACAGCATCCACCGCTTCTCTAGTGCGAAAAGATCGAGAAACAGCTTTTTGTGAATCGCAATCTTAAAACGAATAATTAAGCTTCTCTCTTATCTTGAAAAAAAAAATACACAAAACACTGTAAAAATTAAAAAGTTATACGCATTTTAAAACAGGCTGTCGAAATTGGCCGGCCAACCCTGTATAAACGAATAGAGCTTGTTGACATAATTATAAGCATTTTATTTAAAAAAAAAACATTTTTTTTATATTTTCAAATTAAAAGGAAAAAAACAATTATGGCCATTAAAAAAATATTTAATAATGTATACATTACTAGCTTAACCCGGTGTACTTCGCTAACACTATTCAAATAAAATTTGTAGGGAGATCGCACGGATAGTATTCGACCGGTTTTAACTTGTTATTTTAGTTTTGCCCAAGTCGAATATTTTAAAATATCCATTTTTCGAATATCAAATAAACTGGTTAAACCTCTAGTTTTCTTAAAGAATTGTTTGCTTTTGCAAAACGTTTGCCTAGAGCAAACATTATTTAACAGTTTCTTAATTACATTATACAATTATTATCTTAGGAATAAAGCTTTGTAAATAAATAGAAATTATTTAAAATAAGGCTTAAGTTTGATGAATTTACCGGTCGCGCTTTTTTTGGATTCTATCGTCAAATATTTGTTAGGTCTGACCATACCTTAAGTCATATCTATGTATTTTGTTGGTTCCTTACCTTCGTAAATTGTTCTGTTTTTATTCTGCTTAACTTTTTATTAAAAAAACTAATTTGATTTTAGAATGCTTAACCGAAAACCGGGGTTTTTTAAAATAGCAACTATTCGGAATATTCATAAACCGGTTTTTGAAAAAAGTCGAATAATCGAAGTCCCTAAAAATTAGCTTAAACATTTTTTAAACAAATCCCATGAATTGATAATAAAGCAATTTGTACAAATTTCGAAACTTCTACTGAAAGAGAAAAAATTTTAATAGTGTGAATCCAGACTTTGCGAGCTGCCACGACTTCTTGAAAACCAACAAATACTTTTATGTAGTATATTTTATTAAACGCCGGGTAATCGGTAAATTACAGTACAAATTTTAGGAAAATCGGTTCACAATTTAAACAAGTCTAGTCGCTCAAGCCCGACCATATGATACCCAGCACCACAGTATTTAAAAACAAATTTTCGAGAGGCAGAAATTGCCCCCTATCTCCCTTCGTGGTCCTACGATTCGCCCATTTTCAACAGGCTTGGTCCTTGTGCCAATAAGAACCTATGTACCAAATTTTATTAAATTATCTCCAAAATTTGGACCTACTTACTACGTATTATTACACATGTTCTACTTTTTTGACAGCTGCGAAAAAGCGAGTAACGCGTGGTGTGGACTTCCAGCTTAAAAGTTGAGAGTCAGCTGATTGAATTTATCTGTACGGCAAATAAAAAGAAAATAAATTATTGGCAGATGATTGCTGGTTAGCTTTGCGACAGAATATAAGCAAATGAGATATTAAGAAACCCAAATTTCTTTAATGTGCGGTTTTTCGTGAGGAAAAAAGATAATCGTGTAATGAGAAAACGACCAATAGACTTTTTTTCTTAGAGCAGATGATAACGATTAGAAGCAGTTGTGCTTGACTAAAGTGATTTAAACCAAGCAAAAGAGAGATAAAAAATTAATTAAAGCCAATCCAAAACTCATATGCGTTTTGACTTAAGACATTTTTGCCTAACGGCTATGATCTATTTCATGACACAACATATTTACAATTATAGCTGTGTTCATTTACTAAAAATTGTAACAATTGTTACTTGTAAATTTACTTTTAACATTGACTTGTAACATTTACGTGTAAAAATTGTTACAAATTTTTAACAATTTTAAGTTAATGAACACAGCTAATATCTACAGTTAAGCTGCCATAGTTAAATAAAAAAAATCTCGGAAATTCCCGCACAAATTTCCCGGGAATTTTTCCCGAAAAATATGCGGGATCCCGGGATTTTTGTCCCGGAAAATCCCGTTTGAAAACACTACGCACAACACTATTTATGTTGCGAACAGTAACGCATATCATTTGTTAGTGTGCTTGTAAACAAACGTTTTTTACACACATTTGAGTTGGATGTGAAAAATGAAACACTTTCAAACACAACTATGCAAACCCTTACTGCCCGTCTATACCAGAGATAATTATTGCGACATATATTGCAGTAAACGTCAAAATTATGTTATCTTTAATGTAGACAGCAATTTTTTGTATATACCCAGTAAAAAATGGTGCTTACTGATAAGCAGGTTTGTAAGGGAGAGAAGCACAATTCCCCCTTACAAACCTGCTTACAAGAGGCATGATTTTTATATGGCGAATTCCCACTTGGAAGCACTACTTTTTTGTAAAATCACTGCGTTTTTCATGGCTTCCATTATTCCGTGAAGGAATAGCTTCCAAAAACCGCAGCTTTCATACCTTTTATTAATTGCTTCTATACTGTATACAAGAAGCGCTTCTTTCATATCTCTATTAATATAGCGATTTCATACCTTACCCAATGCTATTACTGTGTTGGCTTTCTGGAAGCATTTTATTCATGCCTCTTATGTAAGCTATGAAAACATTACTATTTTTTTTTAGTTTCCTAAAAAAACACAAATTAAATGTAAATTCATCGATAAACTTATAAAAAAATAAACTTTAAATACATCCATTGTAAATACGAAATATTGTAATATGTTTTTTTTAAATGCTTGAACTTAAGCTAGTGAGGTATTCATTGGCGTTTGTTCTTCCGCATCAGACCCTTTATCACTATCAGATTTCAGAAACGAGTTGTTGGACTTACTATGTTTTCTTAAGCTTTTCTTTTTGTAACAACGATTTTTGTTAAGTCTAAAGGCTGTACGCAAGTCGTTAATAAATTTTTTCTTCGAAAGAGTATCATCAACTTTAAGTGCTTCTGTAAAGAAAAAATTTTATTAGAAATGTTTTATCCATATGTATACAATGTTAAAAAAGTTTACCATATATAGCATTTACAAATTTTGGAAAGTCCAAGAGTCGATTTTTGCCTTGCTTGCCATCTACATTATAATTAAGCAGTAGTTTAATATCAAATATACTTGTAAGACATTTGTTTAAACCGCCTTGACTTAGAATATTTTTCAGTGTCGCCACCTATAAATACAAATTAAAATTTTTAGTTAAATAATCATCATTTTTGCTTTAATTTATTTAGCTGTCTTTTTCCAATCATTTCTTTCAACAATTTTTTTCTCCTACAATTTACATGCAACACAAAAACTTATGCAAAAGAACAAAAAGCAAAACAAATTCACAAAACAGTTAATATGTAATTTTTAAAATAGAACGAAACTGTACGCAAATTAAAAAGACAACAACAAATCTAATAATTGACCACACAAAAATAATAAACTTAAACATTTATGTATGTATGATTGTATTTAATAAGAATACTTACAGTTATTTGTATTATTTATGTATTTCTATTTAACTTTTTATTTATTAATTTTAAAAGTGATCACTTTTGGTAAATTTGCTTGCGTCCTCTCTGCTCAAAAACAATTTGCTGACTGATTGCGTAATAAAAAAGAAGTAATTTTAAGCATCTCTTGGTTTCGGTAACATGTCGGGAATAATCGTAAACACACTTCGAAATCATTGCAATACAACGTGCTTCCATGTAAGGGATTAACAGAAGCACTTTGAACTTTGATCGTACATTTTTTCTTTTAAATAATGATTTCAACTATTCCCTTACAACCTGCTTACTTATAAGGGATTATGCGAAGCTATTAAATAATTTTCATTTACTAATACATATTAAAAATTGACTTCAATGGTTTTCGCTTCCCTGTTGCTTCTAAGTAGTATGTAATAGCCAGCGCATATAGGTATCAGCGATCTTGTACTTTTCTTGCTTCCGAAAACCTTGAAATTTTTTACTGGGTATTTATTGCCGAAAATTTATGTTGCAATAATTGTTAGTCCATTTTTGTTGACAATTATTGCTAACATAAAACGTCAAATTTAGTTGTCAATTGAAAAAAAGAAGCAAAATGTGTGGGAAAGAAATTAAGCTTGTGAAATTGTAGAAAAATAATTAAATTAAAGAATTAAATAAACACTAAAATAAAATTGTAAAAATTATTTTTATTAATATAATTTTTGTCTTATTCGATCTTTATTATTTAAATTTATATTAATTTGTTTAAGCTTGAGTTCTTTTTTATATAAAAATATAAATTTTATTTTAGTAAAAAAATAAATTTAATATAAAATAATATTTCTTGCTTGATTTAAAAATAAGAAGAAATAAAATTAAAAGGTCAAAGAATATAGTCTAAATAAAAATTAATATTTTTATGTAAAAAAAAGATCTCAAGCTTAAATAAATTAATGTACATTTAAAAAACAAGTCGAATAAGAAAGAATTTATATTAATAAAAATAATTTTTGCAAGATGGCGGGAGGTTCTACACTTCCTTAATTTTTTTTTTTTTTTTTTTTTTTTTGTTCAAATTATAAGTTAACATAAATACGTTTTCCCATGCCTTTAACATAAGATGAGCCAAGGCGAATTCATTTTTCAGGTGGCGTTGAAAGCACAGCTGTGCTACATTTTTTCTAAATTAGAGAGAGGAATGTCAAAAGTTACTTGCGTTTTTGCTACATCAACCAGGGATGTTAGATGTGACGATTTTACGTCATTTTGACGATTTTTTTCGATGAATTTACCAAAATGACGATTGACGATTTTTGATGTAGAGTCACTAATGTTTTGACGATTTAATCCCGTCAATAAATTTACTTTAAACTTTAATCTGGCATCAATTTTATAACACTTTAATCTGACAAGCAGGTTCGGTAGATGTGACGATTTTTCGTAATTTTAACGATTTTTTTTGAGAAAATACAATAATATGACGATGGACGATTTTTTGACTAAAAGTAATAGTGTTATAACGATTTTCTGGCATCGATAAAACACAAGAAATATTGAAAACAGTCCAAAACTTAAAAATCAATTTTTCGAAATACAAACATTTTTGGAAATTAAACAAAAAAAAAATTCCTTCCCCATCACAAACCAGGTGGATTTCATTAGAAGCATTAGTAATTCAAATTCTACAATTATAGAAATGCCATCGGTACTGCAAAAAATATTCACTAGAGCCCCGATTTGCGTCAGTCCTATCTGGTCCGCTTTTAAAAAATTGGTTAAATCCGCTTTGCGTTCTTATGATTTCGATTTGCGTCGCCACATACGAATGCATTTTTCGATGAAGTCATAATCACATGTGAAGAATTTTTCTATTTGTGTGTAAAACGGCAAATCCCATTTAATTCTGTTGGTTAGTTATTCTTAGTAAAATTGCGTGTAAGGAAGTAAGAAGTTACTTTTTAATAAGAAGTTGTGTAGAAAAATGAGTGCAATGAGATAAAAATGTATTAGTTTGGAACTAATATTGGACGTAATAAAACGTTTCAAGTCGGTTGATATAGACAGAATCCTTGGTTTTTAGCACCTTTAACAATAAAAACAATTTGCAATAGAGATAGCGCTAAAAGTTAATCATTTAAAAATAGCTCGAGTTAAAAGCAAATGAGATTTTATTTATTATTAAATATTTTTCTGAATATGGATAAATGAAATAAAGAAATTTTTGTTATGCATTTATGCAAATATATTTTTTCGTATGTTTTCTTTTTAAATGATAAATATATTCAGCTCACTTACTGAAATAAATAGAATAAAACTTAACCATATCACTTTCTTCTTGATAAATAGAATTTCTTGCTAAAAACTTTTATTTTCGAACCAATCCATGCTATTGCATTTAATTTGTTAACATTTATATATTTGACGTTTTGTTGACGATTTTGTTCAATTTTCGTGACGATTTTGACGAATTTTGTGAAAACTATTGACGATTTATACAATTTGGCGTTTTTATCCTTGCAAAGTATGCGACATTGTCTTGCATATGTAAACAAAGGCCACATCTATTTAACTAAAAAATAATTTTTTTTTTAAAAAATTTAATAAAAAAGAAAGTAAATATGGATAAAAAACCGGTTGTGTTATTTTAATTTTTTATTTCTTATTTAATAATCAGTCCATATTTTTTTTGCTTTTGCTTAAAATTCCACGTGAAATAAGTGCAGCTTTGTCCAAGTTTATACGAGCGAACATTTGGAAGGAAAACATCTGGAATTCTCTTTTGTTTTTCCATTCGCGGTCACACAGACAAACATGTTGCCGGAAACATTCTGTTAAAATTGTTGCTTTTTTTCTTCTATAAAAGCACAGTAAATGTCAATAAAGAAAATGAGAACAAAGCGTGTCGCCGAGTACCGAACACAAAAACCATTCTCTCTTCCTCACCCGTGATTTGCTACCAAGCAAAATGTTTCCCTGTCTAAATGGGCACTTAACCCCCTTTCAGACTCGGCAAGTTACTTGCGCAACTAACTTGCGCAACTCTGGGTTTGTTGACGTGAGAGGCAAAGTCGGGTGAAGGGAAAAACATTTGAGTACAGACATTGTAGTACTCGGCAAGTTACTTGCGCAAGTAACGTGCCGAGCCTGAATGTTGCCAGAAACATTTCAGAACTTTTTCATAAAATGAACAGAGTAAAACTCTATCAACATTATTTCATAGATATTCCGCACGTGAAATGTAAAACAGATAACCATGCTTTAGTGTACCTACACCAGTGATGTCAATTATGATTGTGTTGGTGAGATTACTCTTATCTCTTACATGCCCAGCGGGCGAAATATGCGGTTGCGAGGCCTATTGCGAGGCCTTATTAAAGACCTTTTCTAAGGGTCATCTTTGTTCGATAGAAAATGAAAGGGCGATGCAAACACCAGGGTCAGCATTATGCGAGGAAATATAGTTCATGCTTTCCATTCATTTTTCATCAGACCATTTAAAGTTAACTTACATTTATTGCTATGAAGACTTAAAAGCAATAAATAATAATACAATTATCGAAAAATGTTGAGTTATGGACAGACACAATCAGTTATTATTTAAATAAATTTAATTTGGAACCTCAGAAACTTTGCTTATTTTTTGGAAAAATTGCGCAGTTCACAATATTTGAAGTCTTTTTACAACCTAATACAATTCTTTCCAATATTTTTCGTTTTTTGCTCAACATACCTTTGCGAATTCTAACAATGAAAATTCATTTGCTCATACTAATGCAAATATTAAGCTTAAAAATATTCTGTTAGTATTTACCACCATTATAAAAAGAGAAGATTTTACTAGCCTATAATAAATACTTTTATTTACCAATAATATCTTCTAAATTTATATTGCAGTTTCGTAACAACAAAACATTTTTTAGGTTTGCGGATGTTAATTTATTGCGTTGTTTTGAGCAAATGTATTTCAAATCGGAATATATTAAATTAAATTATTAAAAAATTTTAAAATTCTATCTTAAAAAATAACCACAATTGCACAATTGTGCAAAGAAATGGAAATCCCTGTTTTAAAATCATTGTACAATGTAAAAACAGAAATAAAACAAAACAAAAACATAGATAATAAATAAAATAAGAAAGATAATAAAACAAAAAAAAGATGTACCTACATACAGTTATTGTATATTTATTTATATACATAAATATATTTAGAGGCCTCAAAACAGGCCTTGCAATATTTGCGATATTTCCCGCTGAATGAGAGTGTTTCTCAGTAAACAATTATATTTTACGCTCGCAAAATAAAAGAGCGTAAGCGTACATGTGAATTAATTTGCACAATTGTGCAAGGCGCTGACATCCCTGACCTACACCATTCTCTGAATACAAAAAAAAATTGCTTTTGAAATTAACTTAAAATTTAAACCACAATATTTTTTTATTTTTTTTTTATTTTATTTTATCGTAAACTTATAATGTAAAGTTTAGGCACATTTATCGCTTTATTGCTTTCTAACTCATTTTATTTCGAAAATCTAAACACTGTGTTATGCACATTTTAATAAACATAATGAAAACTATTTTAATTGAATACTAAATCTAAAACAATTAAGAAGTCGAGTTACTTTTTATTATAATTAATATTTCTTACAACTAATACACATTCATTTCGAAAAGTTTTAAACATTTTCATAAAATTTTATTTTCATTATGTAAATAATATTAAGTCTTTGTTAATTTTTCACTTGAAAAGTTGGGTGTTATTTTCTATTCCATTAACTTTGTTTTAATCGTTAAATATGCCTTAAAAACTTTTGAAAACAATGTCCCAAAATTAGAACCTTTGACACAAAATTCCTTTGTTTTAAAAGATGGAATTTTAAAATGTGTTATGAATTACTGCCACACATCCACATATATTTTATTTACATACGTTTATGGAATATATTTATCTTTTCATTTAAGTAACTCTCATAAATTTATTTACTTTATAACCATAAAGTAACTAACAAAAAATATCTTCAAAGGAAAATATCACAAAATATCAAAAACATTTTTCTTTTAAAAGCCAAATAAAAAACAAAAACCCATTCTGGAAAATGGAAAACCCAAAGCAAAAGCAAAAATGTTAAAAACTCAATTAAATCTAAAATGTTAAAATAAACAAAATAGATTTTTATTTTTTTCAAGAAAATTGCTTAAGTGTTAAAAAGATATTTAAGAAATTTTCTTTATTTACACATACTTTCACTCGTTTGTTTAGCCACGCACATAAGACGCAAATGAGAACGAACCAGAAGTCAAGCATCTGTTCTGGCAGTGGATGGAGGTGAAATAAAAAAAAATTTGTTAAGCGACACAAAAATATTTAAAATTTAGGATTTAAGGCGAATTACTTTAACACTATAGTAACTATGTACTTTAAGAAAAATTAAGAAAGTATAATTGGTCAAACTCGATCATATGATACCCTACAATGATAGAAAAATGTATCTTCATATTGATGATGCCCCAACATCAGAATTGTGACATCAATGTTACTACAAATGGCATCAATCATGCAAAACGTAACATCAATCCAATGATTAACTTCTTCGTACAATTTTGTCATATTTTACGTGTCATTTATTTTATGGCTATAGTGACATCAATTCGATGCCACATTTCGTATATTATTAACATTATTTTCATGATTACAATGTATTGTAAGAAGAAAAAATTCCTATATTCTATTTTTTAAATTATTTAGTTAAATACATCAACTTTTTAAAGTAGATTGATTACGAAAACCATATGGGGCATGGTGCTGGTGTCTTATTATTGAGAGTTCTGCTGTAAACAAAGGTCGTAATTCAAAAAACGTGAAACAAACATAAGTAACGGGTAAGTAAATAATAATATTCTCTCACTTTGACTTAAGTCAATTCCAATGACTTTGACTTAATGACAAACTGACATTAAAAAGACGCTAATGTGTCCTTTCTCCGATGTAACTGCGTCATCGCACTGTGGACATGTTCTTCGTCATTTCTGTAATGCCGATGTGTCATCCAATTGATGACATATTTTAATTTTGACCCTGATGACACTTTGGCCAAGTGATGTTAAGGTTGACATCACAATGGTGAAAAGTGTCATGGGGTCAAAAACGAGGGCACTTGTCAAAGTACTGATGTCAAAATACATCAGCGTTATGACACCTTTTCGATCAGTGTACACCACAGTATTAAAAAAAAATTTCGAGAATGAACCCTGTTTTGGAGCCATGGGCAATCATCCTGGATCTACCTGAACAAAATTATGTTATGAGGCTTAGATTTATGTAAAAGGTCTTTATTCCGAATATAATTTAGATATCTTTGTCTGTATGCGATTTGTTTGTGTTTAAATGATCTTAGGAAGGTACATTTATAAGGAAGATATGGCATGAAAGGCTATTTTCGGAAGCAGTATTTGCAAAAGAACTACGATCAAATATGGACCGATTCCAAAAATATTTTGGTAATATGATTAAGTTAACAATAAAAAAGGTTTGGACCAAATTTAACCCTCAAACGATCTTAGCTGCCTTAATGGAGAATTAATTTAACATTATTTTTTCAAAACTTTTGTTTTTAAACTTATTTTTGGTAACATAAAAGTTAGGAAATGCATTTCAAAAAACTTCTCCTCCGACCGTTAGAGGGTTGAAGAAGATGGTTAAAGCTCACAAATACTTTGTTTCGGATAAAGCTTTTACTTGGGCTACGTCGTGATGGGCCTATTGGTTTAATTTTTAATAGGATTGGTTCTTGTGACATTAGATCGGCTCAGAGAGTGATTCGATCGATAACGAGTTAAAACCTGCGATTGAAATGGTTCCATAATGGCCCAGAACATAATATGTTTGAAGCATTCGAAGAGATAACTTTAGATTTTGGTTAAAAGCGTTAATTATTCCTTACTAACTGTGGATCAAATTACTTCAAGATATTTAAAAAAAAAACATCAAAAAGATTGTATGATTGTTTTATGAAAATTTCAAAAGTTAAATTTGTGTAGAATAGTAAATATTAACCCTTCTAAGGTATGGGTCAGATTGGTTGAAAATATTTCTAACAAAAAAAAACAGATATAACATATCTTTTGCGTAAAAAGTTTCCTGACCATGTGATTTCCTGAATTTGTCAACTGAGATCTTTTGACTTAACGCCTTTAGGGAAAGGTAAGGGTTGGTCAATAGTCCAAAATCGATTTAATCCTCAAAGCAAGAATTCGTGAAGTTATCGCAAATGTGCGAATTAGTGATGGAAATTTAATGAAAATAATTTTCAGGAAAAAGTTAGCCGTTGCGGCCATAAGGCTCTTTTATTTATTTATTCTCAATAAAAAAATGGAGGTTCACATGAGGCAGGATTTTAAGGGAGAGACGTTAAAGTTTCGCTTGCGGAAGACATGAATTTTGTATGGCTAGTTCCCACTTAAAAACAATGAGTTTTTGACACAGAGAGCGTTTTATTCAGCGCATATAAAAATGGTTGAATCTATTTTCGTTATTCATTAACAGGGAAACCAGAAATATGCTCTTAAGAACGCGTTTTATGCGCATTAAATATGCAGTAAAAACTTGAAAATATACCCTGAAAATTGTTAAAAATGTGCCCCAAAAATTTAAAAAATTGCTTATTTGAAAGCAAAATATTCAAAAATTTCATAACAGTTGCATGTAACAAAAACAATCCTAAAATTATAATCGGGAAAGCCCAAACTCCAATCTGTTTACAGACGAATTTTCGAGATGTTTCCCACTTTGGTAACCATGGGCAGTTATCGGGTCACATAAACAAAGTTATGTAAAGAGGTTAAATTTCATATCAGAGTTATTTTAGCCGAATATTATCTAGATATTAACATCCATATGAGATTTTTTGTCTAAAATAGATTTAAAGGACGTTCGCTAAATTGTTTATTATTTATAAAGATGGAAACTTTGGAAAAATGTGAACTGATTCTAAAAGAATTTAATTTGCAGTAAAATAGTTTTGGGTCAAATTTAACCTAAACAACAACATATTTAGATGGTTAACGGACACAAATAGTCTCATTTGGAAAAATGTTTTTATCGGTTATACAATTAAAATGTATTTACCAAATTTGATCAAATTACCGACCAAACTGCAACTTGTACTTTGCGCACAAGGTTAACATGAACAAAGAACAAGCAAATCACTTAAAAAAGTGATTCTGAGTCGATCAGTATACTAAAAGATTTGTCCAGATTTCTACACTCACAATATTATTACAGTAACGAACTGTAGTTTATTTAAGAAATATTCCGTTCAGTCATTTTTAAATAAATAAACATTTAAAATTCCAAGCAAATTTATTTTTAACTGATTCTAACAGTTATTCAAAAAACTAAGTGCATATTAATACGGATTTTCAGTTGCAGTTAATTTTGTCCGTTGATTAAGTTAAATTCTTCTTTATGTAAAATTAAATGAAAATGTAATTTAAAGCAACGAAAAGTTCATTTAATTTTTACTGTCAAAAATTCAACCGCGAATTCCGTAAAAACAAATAAATATGCAGTTATTTTTTAAAATTTTACTGTCAAAAATTCAACACCATATTCAGTAAAAACAATTAAATATTCAGTTATTTTATATAATTTTACTACCAAAAATTAATTTTTACTTATCTATAAAAAATGAATTGCTTGTTTTGTGTAAGCAATCCCCATTTTCTATTTGTTAAAATAATTTAGTTAAATACCTACATCAAATTTTAAAAGTTAAATAATTGCGAAGCCATATCGGTCATGCTGCTGGTGTCTTATAATTGAGAGTTCTTCTGTAAACAACGTGGTCAGTACAACAAAAGTAAAACAAACGTGTGTAACTGGGTAAGTAAATAAAAATATTCTCCCTCTCTCGCTTATAAGAAAAACAAGCGGACAGGTGTCTGTCTGGAATTTTTTAGAAATTCGGCTCTTTTGTGGAGTAAACGAAAATTTAATAAAATAACTGAATATTTAATTGTTTTTACTGAATATGGGGTCAATTTGACAGTAAAAAATTGACAGTAAAATTTTAATAAATAACTGAATATTTAATCGTTTTTACTGAATATGGTGTTGAATTTTTGACAGTAAAATTTTACAAAATAACTGAATATTTATTTGATTTAACGGAATGTGGTGTTGAATTTTTGACAGTAGAAATTAAATGAACTTTTTGCTAAAAATAAATGAATAATAGGTAGACCGGTTTTTAATTGAACTTTCATTTATTTTATATTACAATTTCAGTTAAATTTACGTACAGAATATTGTGAGTGTATGTATCACACACATCGCCAAAAAGTATATTATTGAGTTTTCCTTAACTTTTATTTATTCATATACAAAACTTTAAAGTTTAAAATAACATTTGTCTTTAATGACAACCTGCTTTTTCATAAAATTTTCGAGTATAAATTAAATGTAAATGGTGAAATGGAAGCAACATGTTGGGTAAATAGATAAAAATGTAAAACACGAAAGCCGAAATCCCCAAAAAAATTTTTTTTTAATTTGCTGCCAAAGCTCTCGTAGGCATCAAAAAATTCAACATGTATCAAAATATGCCTCAAAAAGTCCAAATATGCACCAAAAACTTAAAAAATGCTGCAGAAAGGCTCTTTTAACTACAAGGGTAAAATATGCAAAAATATGCACTAACAAATCGGTGCCAAAATTCATAAAAAGTTCAAAATCGGATAATTATATTGTTTCTGCCTTCATTGGTCGCACAAGAAAAAACATGCAATTGCATATTTATGGTTTCCCTGTTCGTTAATATGTTCTTTTGTAAACTCGATTCTTAGTAAGAGAATGTCGTGGCTATTCAAATGTTATATATTTTTTAAATTTGTTACAGTGGTTGCCTCGGTGCACGCAACAAAATAAAAATTGGTTTCAATCAAAAAATTCGTGATATTAATTAAAAAATTAATTAAACTTCCACCAGTAAATAAATTTATAGTATGTATCAATTAAACTTTTAATTTACTTGATTAAACGGTTAATTCACTTGATTAAACGTTTAACTCACTTGAATAAATTTTTAATTAAAACTTATTTTATGTTTGATCATGGCTTTTATTGGGTATTTGGTAGTGAGTAGGGTTATATATGCGACGGTTCCGAATTCGATTTCTGCCAAAGACTTTGCTCTATTTCACTATAATGGGCAAAAAGCCTGTGTTACTATTGCTCGGTTAATTACATAAGTAAGAATATATAAAATTTTTAATAATATTTGCTTCTCTTAATTAATAAATAAATAATTTAATAGTCTTTGCAAGTCGTGGCCTAAATCGGTCTCTAAAATATTAAAAAAAATAAAAGTTCTATGTCGTTAATGTGCCGAATAATCTCATCATTGTTCTTGGCTTATTGACGTAAACTATTTCTTTTAAATATCCTCGAAGAAAGAAGTCAAATCACCTGATCATGACGACCAATTTACATCGCCATGACATGAGATAGCACGGCCATTGAATTTGTCGCGCAAAAGAGCCACAGTTTCGTAAAGTGTCTGGCAAGTGGTACCATCCTGTTGGAACCACATATCGTCCTTGTACATATTCTCAATTTTTGGCCACAAGAAGTCCGTAATCATCGCGGCATGATGACGAGTCGAGGTTGACGGCTCTTCTGCCACACTTTCGCGCGAACAACAGCACGGGTTTTTTAACATTTCCTAATTTATGCCCAACTTTTCCGATTGTGGACACATTTAGTCGACTATGCCGAACAAAAAATCATGAAATCCGTTTTGATTTGAACGCCCGTTTTCGTAAAAGGCTTCAACAAATTTAACGCGCTGCTTAATTTTATGCCTCTTCAGGGTTTAATTTGTCAAACACTGAAACAAAGAAATGTCAAATTAAGCTGGGCAATACCTCTGACGTTAAGGTGTTACTCAAAATTAACATCATACATTCTGTTCGGATCACACATGGGTCAAATTGGTCGGTATACATAATCTATATACATGAAAAAAAACCAAACCACATAAATATATAAATGTCTTAAAATTCATTAAAGCAATCTAAAATGCTTAATTTTTAATTTTTAAAATTCATATTTATTAAATTATTTGATTACATATTTACATTTTTCGAGATTTTATCTATATATAGTATATGTTCTTATCGGTCCTAAAAGGAGCATAGGGCTTTTTTTTCTATAGATTAGCATTTATCCCCCTACTGCGTTAACGTCTCCATTTATTTCATGGAAATTTTTATATGTCAAAGTTTATGTTTCTAGGTATCTATTAAAAAAGTTCCAACATTGTTCTACACCTGCATATTTTTATGTTTCTAAGCCCAATACTAACGGAAATTTAAAATGTACCAGCAAAAGAAAAAAGAGTAACAAAAATTCTCTTCAAGGTTCTCATTCACTCAGGACCTTGAATGTTAAATTTCATGTTTCTAGGTCCAATATAAACGAAAATTAAAAAAGTACCCGTTAAAGAACGCAAAAGTACCAAAAAGATCCCTCTTACAAATTCTAAAGGAAAGAAATTTAATTTCCCGTATTTTCCCTTTTTGGTACGTTTTTTTTATCAAAAATTTCAATGTAGTGAGAGCTCATAATTTAAGACGTATATATGAATGAATGGAAAAAAGGTTTTGTAAAAAAAAGTACCAAAAATATGTATATAGATATTTCAGCATTTTATTTTGTAATCACAGATGTCGCAAACCGAAGGAAAAACCTAAAAATTTTTAGGAAACAAAAAGAACCCCAAAAAAGGTGAAATATGCCTTAACAAAATGAAGTGCTAAAAGTGAAGTGCTGTAAAAACTGCAAAACAGACAGTCGAAAATGCAAAGTGGAAAAACACTCAAATGATGTCATGTGTTTTATGTTTTGTTTCTTTATCTTATTTTCTTAAATCTCCTTTATTCCATATTCTACGCTCTTATGTTAAAAAACAAATCAACTTAAAACGTTTTGTTTAAGCGTTAAGTAAAAACGTAAGTGGTAAAGGAAATAATTTTTTATCAAAAAAAATAATTTTTTCTGCTATTCATCCTTATGTGTTCCGTTTTAAACGCAATTTTCAACATCAACTTTAATAGAATTTATAAAAAAGAAGAAAGAAATATTCTTAACGATAAACTAGTTCTAGTTGCTTTCCAGTCATTTTTTGTTTTCCCGGCACCCAAGCAAGACACATGCTGAACTAAAAAACTGTCAAGTAAAAAATTCACATGAGCATTTTCCACATTCTTTTTTTCTCAACTTTGACTGTAAATCTTCAAGTTAAATACGACTGTTTTAGTTGCATGTTGCATTGCTTAACATACAACTCGCTTCGACTCTTTTTTTTCATATCATCAACATCTACAACGTCTTATTTTGTTATAAATTTTATTAAAGTTGTTGTTGTTGCTCTATATACGAACACATTACATTAGTTGATATCAACATGATCTGGTAAAATATACAGTGCAGCTCACTTGATTAGGTCCATAAGTTTTTTAAGTATCATTTTAACTTATCTTAATACATACATAGAACAATTTATTTAAACTAAAGTCGATAGGTCTTTTCTATGCTAACAATTTAGAGAATCAAAACGAACGATACAACAAATAGTTTTTGTTATTTTTTGCTTTTTTGTAAAAATTCAGTAAAAATGCATGAACATTTTAGGTCACTTGATTAGGTTCATTAAGATTTAGGCCCTAATTCTGTAAAACGCAACCGCAACGCAAAAATTACATTGCAAGCAAAAACAAAATAAAAAATATTTCATTATTTTGTTGTTGTTTTCAGAAGAAATTCATATTGAATTTTTAAATTTCAAACGCTGCATATCTTGTGGCGTTGAAAATTTTAAAACGCAGTATGAATTTCTATGGAAAGCACCAACAAAATTTTGACATTGTTTTTCCTTTTATTGTTATTTTTGGCGTTGCGGTTGCGTTTTACAGAATTAGGGCCTTAATTCAGTTTACCTATAGGTCTGCATAGCTGTGAGTGTAGTGTAGTGGTGTGGGGGGCAATTTCACACTATGGAACATATGAGCTTAAAATTCGTTAATCTAGAATGTACGCGATCAGTTACAAAAATGTAGTTGAGTAGGCTTTTTCACATTTTTTAGTGACCAACATATTTGCCTGACTGGAATATTATAAAAAATGAATGGGGACTACTTTCTCGAAAAGCGTTTGAGTCGGACAGACAATATGCATCAAAAGAAACTTTAATTGAAGAAATTAAAAATGCTCGGGCCAAAATTTTCTTGACATTAATTGAGAATCTTTACAAATCCCTCCCAAATCGTAATTTGTAAAGTAATATCCAATAAAAGGGGATATACTCATTATGTTATGTCCTGTGGTTCCTAGTAGGAACAAAGGGCCGCGATGGGGTATTTCGCAGAGGTGCACTTGTGCGGAAAGCTATCTGCATGTCATCCACTTGGGGATGGCAAGAAGCGATTCCTCTGTTCGAAATTCCCAAGCAGCTCCCTACTTCCGGTCTTATACCAAGTATCCCCTGGTAATGTCTCTCAGGCACCCGTCTGTCGACAGCTAGAGTGAGAAGGCACACAGTTGAGTAACCTGAATGGCATGCTAAAACCGATGCGTCTCAGGTAACTAGGTGACCACCGAAATGAACAGGCACTGAAATTCAACTGGTCGACCTGCCTAGAGGTTGCTGGCAGCCCCAACACTAGGATCGGATGGGAGGCCTAATCAGTCCCTCAATCTTTAACTGAAATGATTACTGAAACCCCAACAAATATACTCATTACTTAATCTTTATTAAAATATTATAAGACTTCTTTAAAAATAAAAAATTTTTAATGAAAATTATATTTCCTTGCTTGTTTTTTAATTAATGTCGTTGAACCTATTGAAATGAGCCAAGAAATTGTTTTCCAAACCAGACTATTAAACAAAACAAAATTATTAACAATCAGAAATAAGTTATATAAGTAATATTTTCTTTTTAAATGGTATATAATACAATATTTTAATATAACTTATTACTTTATTATTTAACATAAAAACAATTAATTTTAATGTAAAAAATGTGAACCTATTCAAGTGAGCGGCACTGTATGTATGTATTGAGTTTTTTTTTTGTTGCTTCTAACGTAAATATATCGGGTGTTTTTTTAGTTGCATGAGAACTTTCGAAATCGATAACTGTAGTTTGACAGCTGAGAAAGTCAAACCTGGTTAACATTTCTGTTCTGTAAGGTTTGGCAAGTCATCGTGAATCGTTTAACGCTAGAACAGCGCTTCCCAAATTGTGGAAATTTATTTTAAAAAGGAAGTTCATAGAGCACTTGGTCTATTATACGAAACTCATTTGTGGTGGTAAGCAAAATTGCCGCATTTTGAGTAAAGACAATCAGCAATCCGATAACAAATCACCATTACATCCACTTAAATTGGCTGTTTATTGTGGCTTCCATACTCTTTCGAAATGAGGTGAATAGCGAGTGCTAGCGAGTCAGACTGACTAAAGTTATGTTTCCAAACAGACTTTTGGTTCTAACAATTTTGCATTACTTTTTATAGCGGTGCCTCGGTAGGGTAGTTGGTGGTGAACCAGTCTATTAGTGCGGGGGTAGCGGGTTCGATTTCCGCCAGAGACTCTGGTATGTTTCACTACAACAGGCTGAAGGTCTACGTTACTATTGCTCGGTTAATTAAGTTAGAATATAAATTGCAAATCTTATTAAATAAATCAAAAAAAATAAATAAAATACTTTTTATGGGGCTTTTATCGCAAACCAGCAACTCTTAAAGCATTGGAAGCCAATATTCCTTTCACCATTGAAACCATACAGCCATATTTATTGGAAAAAGTGGTCAAAAATTGGACTGATCGAATGCAGGATGTTTCTCGTTGCCGCGGCGGATATATGCCAGAAATCATATTAAAAACTAAATGCCACGAATAAAATATATACCAGATTAAAGATAAAAATTTCATTTCAACAATATTTCTGTCTTGTATTATCATTTTGAGTTCTGCTGCAGCTTAAAAAAAACACCCTATAATTTTATCAAAGACATTTTTCTAATTCCATCTCATGCATAATAGAAAAACGTAAATTCTTTCAAGAATTTATTTACAACCATGATTAAATTTTAAATATTAAATGAACATTTTCTCCATGTCGTGGCGGCATGGAGTCTGATATATTTAGACGTAATTTGGTTTGTTGTTCAATTCTCTGTTTGTATAACAATCATACGTCTTTGTGTTGGCATCATCTAGTTTGGAGGGAGGATAAGATTTGAGGAAAACAAATTTAAATAGAAAAGGTAGATTTATTTAATATTAGCTTGTTTGTAATATTTATTTGTAATAAAAAAATTATTTACATAAATTAATATGGACTATTTTCACGAGAAAGGTTTAAATAGAAGTATTTTTTCCCCTTGCTTTAGGTGAGTATACACGGAGACTTGTAGATCATGAATTCCTTTTAGTTATAAACTTTACGCGATTAAAAATAAAAAATAAAAAAAATGTTATGCTTCAATTAAAAAAAAATCCATTAAAAATTAGGTCTGTTCATTGACTGTACTAGCAGAAACTTGCAACAAGAAAGAGTGAAGCTAAATTTTAAAATTTGTAAACCTTCACTCATAAAATTATTACAGTAACTGATTGTGGGTTATTAATTTCATTTTTCGTACTGTTAAATTGAATAAAAATATAGTTATTTTACGAATAGTTTTATTTTTTAGCATTTATGTTTGTTATTCAAAAAACAAACTACCAAAAAATAATGTTTTTCCGTATTTATTTTGTTATGTAGTTTGATTTTTGTTGGTTCAAATATATTTTTATTCAAATATATGTTTAAAAAATAAAAAAAAATTTAAAAATCAATTTAAAAATCATTTGTTTTAAATTTTATGTAAATTATCCATTTTTTAAAATGAATTTTAAGTTGTTTGAAATGAATTTTCGTTTGGAGTTTTTTCGCTTTTTCCATGTTTCCTATGTTGATTCAATTGTAAAAATGGGATAAGGGAAAAAACTCCCAAGGAATTTTTATTCACGATAGGGGTGAATATTTTTAGTGTAGACAAATTCTGTTGTGCTTACAGGGTTACCTCTATCCGATGGTCGATATTTTCAATGACTTTGAGACATAATTGGGGCTCATTTTCGTTTATGTGACGAATTATCTCATCCTTTAGTTCTTGGCTTAATGACGTTCACATTTTTTCTTTTAAATATCCCCAAAGAAAAAATTCGGACTGTGTCAAATTACATCATCGTGGCGGCCAATTAACATCGTTACAACATTAGATAATACGTCCATTTATTCGTTAGCTGTCTGAAGAGTAGCACCATCCTGTTGGAACCACATATCATCCAGGTTCATATCCTTAATATCTGGCCACAAGCAGTCCGTTATCATATCGCGAAAGCGAACTCCATTCACTCTAACTGCTTGGCTGACTTTATTTTCTCTCTATCGCAAACAACAGAAATGTCTCCACACAGGTGTTTTCACATTTCCTACAGACCCAGTGTGATAAAATTGAAAGAAATCACGAAGTGCACGAAATGCATTTTGATTTGAGCGCCCATTTTCGCAAAAGGCTTCAATAACTTTAACACGCTGCTCAATTGTATACCTCTTCATGGTTTAATTTGTGGACCGCTAAAAAAAAGAAATGGGCAAAAAACTTAATGTTAGGGGGGTATGACTCACAATTAACATCGTGCATTAAGGTTGGACCACCCTTTATTTATACTAAAAACGATTTTTAACGCAATTCATGATAAAAAACAATTAAAAAATTTTAAATGGATTTTCCAAAATTCTTTAAAGAATGCATTCAGATTCCTGGAATAGAGCCGACGTGTGCGAACAAAAAATTATAAGGATTTGTAAACAAAGAGTATTTCATCGTTTTCTGTTATCAGAAGTCTTATCGGAGCGAGTTAAACTGAGGGATGAGCTTAGATTTCTGGAGAGAGTAAATTTTATAGATAAACATAAAATTGATCTCACAACTCACAAAAAATAATAAAAGTAAATGAACGCTGTACAAGCAAAAACCAGCAAGTTAGGCACATCGTCAGTATACAGCTGTAAGATGCACCCAAGGCCCATCTATCAGGTCTGCTTACTTGTACAAAAACAAAAAACGATTCTTTTTAGTTGTCAAAAATTTACTACCACATATACAAAGCAAAAGGAAAAAACGTGTATGTGTGGCATACCATAAACGTAAGCAAACGTATACATGCACATGTAAGCAAAATGTAAACAACTTTTGACAACTAAAAAGAACATAAACAATGGCTTCTTGCGCAGACCTTTTCAATGAGCCTTGGATACACCATTCTGTCTTCTTTAATTTAATTATTCTTAAATTTAAGAATAATATAAGCAAACAAATTTTAAAGTTATTTTTTACACATTTTTAAAAGTTTGTTTATTAAACAAAAACATGAAATAGCTTTTAAAAAAAAGGCTTGCTTTTACAAATTTTACTAGCGAATATTTTCCCCACATTTGCTGTCTCTAAAATGTTTATACTCTTTTTTCTCTCTCTCGTTGCAAGTTTTTCGAGTAAGTGAACACTTTCTAGTAACAATTATTTAAAACAAGCAATAACTTTCTGTAGTTTAACAGACCTATTTGTATTTTTGTTCACTCGTAATTTGTTGCCTATTTTAAAAATTTCCCTCATTAACACATTTAAAAAGAAAGTTAAAATGCTAAATAAATAAACAATTAAATGGCAAATTAACGTAAATAGACAATTTAGCTTATGACTTTGGTTTACCTTCATACTTATAAGAAAATAAATCAAAAAAATTCTTCAAATGTAACTGATTTTGTAAATATAAAAAGTAAATATTTGTTTTATATGTTCACTAATTTCCTTAAACTTTTGCTGGAATAAAAAAAAGCAGGGACCGTAACTGTTGTGACTTTTTTGACTGATATTTTTTAGTCAAAAATAAGAGTTAAAATTTTATGTATATTTTTTCAGTCAAAAATAAATGTTTTGATTGATATTTTTTAAGTCAAAAATAAAAGTTAAAATTGAACTGGAAAAAGGGAAATTTAATAATTATCCTTTTTTTAAAATAATAAATTTTTTGAAGCTATTAAAAAACGCCGAACATATTTCAGCAGCACATATTTCAATAAAAAAAAGAAAAAATTATTAATTTCTTGATTTTCTTTTAGATTTGACCAAAAGTTATCGGTAAAATTTTTTCTTTTATTTTTGACTGAAAAAATATCAGTCAAATTTTAACTTTAACGAATTGTATTTTTGTCAAGCTAAAAGGGCTTAAATTTCTTCAATGTAAATAAAATTAAATTTTTAATTACAATATTTTGTTTCTGACGTTTCGTCGATTGTTTGTCGACTTTTCCAAGGGATAGTCTATTTAAATATTATAAAACAATAAAATAAGTACAATTAAGTTACACATACACAAGGAGCGTAAAAATATAACACATAATTTTTATTTTCAATATTTTTAATCAGGCTCAAGTTCATCAAATTTAATGTTCATTAAATTATTTTTATTTATTTAAAAAAAAAAATTGTCCTTCAAGTTGTGCTGAAAAAGGTCAACAAGGAAAAGAAAGACAAACATGAAAATACACAAAAATGTACTTTGGACTTCAAGAAGAGTTATTGACAAAAAGTACGGGAAAACAGAGCTAAAGGAAAAACATGTAGTAAAATCAATTAAAAATGGATTATCATTCAAAAAAGCAAATTTCTATCTACCAAAGGTTAAAATACAATTTGGTTTTAGGAAAGATGTTTGACTATTGATGTCAGCAGTCGTCGATGGCTGCAAGTGAATGAATGAAGAATGAATGATTATCAATAACAATTTTAATTAATTTTCATGTTGTAAAATTCCTTTCTTCATAAAAATAATTTAATTAAAATTAAATTTGATGAACTTAAGCCTGATTAAAAATATTGAAAATTTGGATTAAAAACCATAAATAGTTCAACAAAATTACCACAGTACTAATTATAATTTTAATATTTAAATACATATTACTTTAAACTTTAAATTCTACTTAAAAACGTTTGACTCAAAAATATCAGTTAAAAGCTAACAGTTATTTTTTGACTTTTTTCCTTGGATAATTACCATCACAATGCTTTACTCAAAAAACTTATAGACAAATTCTTTCTGTTTGAATTTTTAACCTGAAATTTTGAAAATAATTGTTATTTTCGATCCCTGAGAAAAAGTATACTAATGCAAAAACACAATTTGGGCGAACGACGAATTTCTTGCCGCGAATGTTCGTCGCCAAAAATAAAACATATTTGTGTAAATGAAAATTCACACAATCATGGCGTTGGCCGCAATTTGTCAAATACCGATTAACAGCAAACAAATCCGTTCCAGGTGACCATGTTTGTATTTTGTTTTCTAGTGTAAATTAAGTTACTTTTTAATCGTTTTATTTTTTAGCATTGAAAATAAATATTTGTACATATATACAAAAAAGTAAGCAATAAAAATTGTGTTTAATAGTGTGTTTTAAATAATCATTAATTTGTTTAACTACATATTATTTTTGTTTTAATAGGGTCAGACTATTTTACTCTATTTGCACAAACAGTAAGTCATTGAAATTGTTCTTGTTGCAATTATTTAAAGTTCTGCTTTGAAATGTCATTAGAGTCCAGATTATGAAATTCTTGTCTTTTAATATTTAATATATGTGACCTTCTCCGAGAAAAGGGACCTAGTGTGTCTAAAAACGGGTTTGGACTAAGGAGTGGATTCTGGTACCTAAAAAGGTGTAGAATAAGATGAAATGCGTTTTTCTCAAAACTTAATTTTCACACACTAGGCCCCTTTTCTCGGAGAAGGTCACATATGGGTAATTCCATGTCAATTCGACAAAGAGTGGGACCCGACCCCTTTCGATTTTAATGAAAAAAAAATGAAAAGTTACGTCATAATTTCACCGAACAAGCCGAATGTGATGAGATTATTTCTTAAAGAGAATACTTGGAGCTACCAACCATATATTTTTTAAATGTAATATGTATCTGCAAAATATTCAACATTTTTTATTATTCGAAATTATTCTATGAGCTAAATTTCAGTTATGTATTTTATAAAGCTTCTTTGTAATAGTCATATTCCTTCAATTTTTCAGAAATGACTTTATACACTATCAGACTATTATTATTCGAATAATAAAAAATGTTGAATATAATATAAAGTAACCTTCAGAAGGAAATAATTCCCAGTTTTTATCTGCAAAATATTAAATTTTAACAAGTAAGAGTGCTATATTCGGCTGTGCCGAATCTTATATACCCTTCACCATTGTGCGAGCAGAATACATAGCAATTAGACAGAAACTAAATAAAACTGGTAAATATTTTTTTTTAAATTAGAGACAACCGGTTTTGAACTTCGCTTTTCGTAAGGGCCCAGAATATATATACTTTATAGGGTGTAGGATCAATATTGTAGAAATTACAGTTATACATATATACCTTTTTTACCTTCGGTGAAGGGTATAAAAAGAGTAATTTTCGGGAAGTTAGGGGTCTAATCACCCCTGCATACGATAGACACTGGCGTATCGAATGAAAACTCGATAAATGTAATGTCGAGTTACTCGATGTCGAATGGTATTATTTCAAATTCAATACATTTCATTCGATATCGAGTTTCAAGATACCAAATAAATAATTTCGATGAATTTTGCTCGATATCGTATGCGGTGATTAGACCCCAGTATTTCGGTTATAACTCATACAAATTTCCGATATTTTGATATATAAGTCATATCCCTAGGACGTATAGCAGCCCTAAAATTTAGGTTTTTATACAAATTTTGATGTTTTTTAGCCCATTTTTTGAGTATTTTGCTCATAAATTACCCATTGTCTAACCGATTTGATAGTTTTATATACCGACGTGTTAAGGAAGAATTTTACCTTTTACTTAAGATATATTCATATATAAACATTTATATATACTTGTATACATATATTTTAACAAAGTTAATTATAAAAAAGAGTAATTTTTGGGGATTCAGTATTTCGGTTGTAACTCAGCCATTTTATAACCGATTTGGCAGATTTATATACCGACGTGTTGAAGAAGAAATTTGCCATTTACTTTAGTTATAAAACTTGGACTCGGGGTGATCTATGGTTCCCGAAAGTGGGTATTTAAAAAAAAAAAAATTTTATTTTGGTCATAACTTTTTTGTATCTGAACCGATTTTCCCGAGTTTTTTATAAAATATGTTCTACTTAAAATTTCCGATATTTTGATATATAAGTCATATCCATAGGACATATGGCAGCCCTAAATTTTAGGTTTTTATACAATTTTTAATTTTTTTTTGTATGGGAGGTACCACGCCCACTTCCCCAATCCCGCCCACATTTTCTAGGATAGTGTGTATTGAGAACCTAAATGTGTGTACCTAATTTGGAAGCTTGGGCTTTTGCCGTTCCCCAGATATACAGCAAAAAGTAATACAAATACAACAACCACAAGGGATTTTTGGGAAAAATTAGAGGTAGTCGTGGTTTTTTGCTCATAACTCAGCCATTTTATAACCGATTTGGCAGATTTATATACCGACGTGTTGAAGAAGAAATTTGCCATTTACTTTAGTTATAAAACTTGGACTCGGGGTGATCTATGGTTCCCGAAAGTGGGTAATTAAAAAAAAAAAAATTTTATTTTGGTCATAACTTTTTTGTATCTGAACCGATTTTCCCGAGTTTTTTATAAAATATGTTCTACTTAAAATTTCCGATATTTTGATATATAAGTCATATCCATAGGACATATGGCAGCCCTAAATTTTAGGTTTTTATACAATTTTTAATTTTTTTTTGTATGGGAGGTACCACGCCCACTTCCCCAATCCCGCCCACATTTTCTAGGATAGTATGTATTGAGAACCTAAATGTGTGTACCTAATTTGGAAGCTTGGGCTTTTGCCGTTCCCCAGATATACAGCAAAAAGTAATACAAATACAACAACCACAAGGGATTTTTGGGAAAAATTAGAGGTAGTCGTGGTTTTTTGCTCATAACTCAGCCATTTTATAACCGATTTGGCAGATTTATATACCGACGTGTTGAAGAAGAAATTTGCCATTTACTTTAGTTATAAAACTTGGACTCGGGGTGATCTATGGTTCCCGAAAGTGGGTAATTAAAAAAAAAAAAATTTTATTTTGGTCATAACTTTTTTGTATCTGAACCGATTTTCCCGAGTTTTTTATAAAATATGTTCTACTTAAAATTTCCGATATTTTGATATATAAGTCATATCCATAGGACATATGGCAGCCCTAAATTTTAGGTTTTTATACAATTTTTAATTTTTTTTTGTATGGGAGGTACCACGCCCACTTCCCCAATCCCGCCCACATTTTCTAGGATAGTATGTATTGAGAACCTAAATGTGTGTACCTAATTTGGAAGCTTGGGCTTTTGCCGTTCCCCAGATATACAGCAAAAAGTAATACAAATACAACAACCACAAGGGATTTTTGGGAAAAATTAGAGGTAGTCGTGGTTTTTTGTTCATAACTCAGCCATTTTATAACCGATTTGGCAGATTTATATACCGACGTATTGAAGAAGAAATTTACCATTTACTTTAGTTATAAAACTTGGACTCGGGGAGATCTATGGTTCCCGAAAGTGGGTATTTAAAAAAAAAAAAATTTTATTTTGGTCATAACTTTTTTGTATCTGAACCGATTTTCAAGAGTTTTTTATAAAATATGTTCTACTTAAAATTTCCGATATTTTTATATATAAGTCATATCCATAGGACATATGGCAGCCCTAAATTTTAGGTTTTTATACAATTTTTAATTTTTTTTGTACGGGAGGTACCACGCCCACTTCCCCAATCCCGCCCACATTTTCTAGGATGGTGTGTATTAGCAACCTAAATGTGTGTACCTAATTTGGAAGCTTTGGCTTTTGCCGTTCCCAAGATATACAGCAAAAAGTAATTAAATTACAACAACCACAAGGGATTTTTGGGAAAAATTAGAGGTAGTCGTGCTTTTTTGGTCATATCTCAGCCATTTGTGGACCGATCTGGCTGAATTTCAATAGCAAAATTATAATAAGAATACCTGACATAAAGATACCCCAACCAAGTCCCCATCATATCTGGGGGCTTCGGAAAACCCATTTCAACAGACAGACGGACAGACGGACAGACGGACAGACGGACAGACGGACAGACGGACAGACGGACAACCGGATTTGAACTTCGCTTTTCATAAGGACCCAGAATATATATACTTTATAGGGTGTAGGATCCATATTGTAGAAATTACAAACGGAATGACAAAGTTATATATACCCTTTCTACCTTCGGTGAAGGGTATAAAAAGAGTAATTTTTGGGGATTCAGTATTTCGGTTGTAACTCAGCCATTTTATAACCGATTTGGCAGATTTATATACCGACGTGTTGAAGAAGAAATTTGCCATTTACTTTAGTTATAAAACTTGGACTCGGGGTGATCTATGGTTCCCGAAAGTGGGTATTTAAAAAAAAAAAAATTTTATTTTGGTCATAACTTTTTTGTATCTGAACCGATTTTCCCGAGTTTTTTATAAAATATGTTCTACTTAAAATTTCCGATATTTTGATATATAAGTCATATCCATAGGACATATGGCAGCCCTAAATTTTAGGTTTTTATACAATTTTTAATTTTTTTTTGTATGGGAGGTACCACGCCCACTTCCCCAATCCCGCCCACATTTTCTAGGATAGTGTGTATTGAGAACCTAAATGTGTGTACCTAATTTGGAAGCTTGGGCTTTTGCCGTTCCCCAGATATACAGCAAAAAGTAATACAAATACAACAACCACAAGGGATTTTTGGGAAAAATTAGAGGTAGTCGTGGTTTTTTGCTCATAACTCAGCCATTTTATAACCGATTTGGCAGATTTATATACCGACGTGTTGAAGAAGAAATTTACCATTTACTTTAGTTATAAAACTTGGACTCGGGGTGATCTATGGTTCCCGAAAGTGGGTATTTAAAAAAAAAAAATTTTATTTTGGTCATAACTTTTTTGTATCTGAACCGATTTTCAAGAGTTTTTTATAAAATATGTTCTACTTAAAATTTCCGATATTTTTATATATAAGTCATATCCATAGGACATATGGCAGCTCTAAATTTTAGGTTTTTATACAATTTTTAATTTTTTTTGTACGGGAGGTACCACGCCCACTTCCCCAATCCCGCCCACATTTTCTAGGATGGTGTGTATTAGCAACCTAAATGTGTGTACCTAATTTGGAAGCTTTGGCTTTTGCCGTTCCCAAGATATACAGCAAAAAGTAATTAAATTACAACAACCACAAGGGATTTTTGGGAAAAATTAGAGGTAGTCGTGCTTTTTTGGTCATATCTCAGCCATTTGTGGACCGATCTGGCTGAATTTCAATAGCAAAATTATAATAAGAATACCTGACATAAAGATACCCCAACCAAGTCCCCATCATATCTGGGGGCTTCGGAAAACCCATTTCAACAGACAGACGGACAGACGGACAGACGGACAGACGGACAGACGGACAGACGGACAACCGGATTTGAACTTCGCTTTTCATAAGGACCCAGAATATATATACTTTATAGGGTGTAGGATCCATATTGTAGAAATTACAAACGGAATGACAAAGTTATATATACCCTTTCTACCTTCGGTGAAGGGTATAAAAACGGACTAAGTCAAAAACCTATTTTTGTATTTGGCTGAGTTTTTTTGTACAATACATACCTCAAACTGGTCTTTAAAAATCCTTAAACTTAGAAGGAGGTATTTTTTTTTTCTTTTTTAAAGCATGATTTTTTTTCCTTTGCAACCTTTAAAAAATAATCTAAACATTTTTTTGACGCATCTAGGAGCATCCTACCATAAAAATATGGCGGCTTAATAATATCTTAAATATATAAAAAAAATCAGCCAAATAAAATAATATGTTTTTGACTTAGTCCGTTTTTTCCAATATATGGTTTGAAGTATTCTCTTTAAAATGGCATTAAAAGCATCTACGTTTGTTAAGTAGTTTTCGAGACATTTAAGAAATAATCTCAACACATTCGGCTAATTCGGCGATATTATGACATTTTGAATATGACATCCTTCTCACCAAATTTCATTAAAATCGAAAGGGGTCGGGTCCAACTCTTGGTCGAATTGACATGGAATTACCCATATTAACACAAATACACCTACAGCCAACTTCCAGTTGAAAAATGTGAGAATTACAAAACAAAACAGAATTGCAGAGTTCATAAAACTGAGTTCCTCTCCCCAATCGTCTCCCAGTAAACTCAAGAATTGCTGCAACAAAACTTTAAAGTCGGACGGTGAATAAGCAACTTTCTAATTAATAGAGAATTTACACAATGAATATTTACCAAAAAAATTCGTATTGTTGGGCAAAATAAATTGTTCGTCCCAGTTGTGTTTCATGCATTTTTCTTGACAGTTTTGTTCATTAAGACATTCTCAGTTCTCCTTTTAGAAGAAAATATTTTGTTATTTTTCGCTGGATTATTTACATAAGTGATCTAAATACGTATAAATATTAAGAAAATTAACATGCTCGTTATTAAAAGAATAAAAAAAGTTTACATAAATTATTCATATATTTACTAAAGATACGATTATACCAGGATATGCAAATATGTATATGGGAGTGTTTATCAAAGACTAACTGTATGTTGATTAGGGTTTTTGCATCTCAGGAAAACCCGGAAAAATAAGAAAAAAAATACTTAAACTCACTTATATATTCAGCCAAAGGTTATTTCGTCGACATTTTACTACCATTTGCAACAACAACATTGGTTCAGACTACTAAAAAATAACTCATCTATAAGATAATCTATTTAAAAATAAATTTAAAGTTCATTGAACCTTAGCTTTATTTTAAGGGCTTCGTTAAATACAAAAAGTTCGCACTAATAAGACAATAAGGAACGCTTAGTTTGAAGTAAATAAGGGCGGCGCACTGTTTTTTGTTTTAAATGAAAGTGCAATCGATTTTATCATTTATGAGGAAAGACTTTGTTAAAATTTCTGCAGAAAAAATTGCTGGTACGAGTTCATATGCTGGAACCGATTATCCAAGACTCGGACTCACAAATTGGGCAATATACCAGGAATTTTAGGTTCGATGTTGTCCTCCAGCTCCTCTATCGTTGTAAAGTTGGTGTTGACCAGTAATATAACGTAACCCCAAACTCAATAAATCCATTGTATCTTGTACGGCCGTCCATATCCTTGAAATTTTAAGCAACCACCCAAAATAATCTTATATTATGGCACTGTAGCAATCGCAGAGGACTGCAAAATGGCCAAATGACGGTAGCAGCATTAAAACCACGCAGAATTTAATATTTTTTTTTTTTAAATTAAACCTCCTTTTTTTATTTTTATCACTGTTAACATATTCAAGAAAACAAGACCATCGAGTCATAAGTAAGTCTTGTCCAGAAATTGGCGTAGCTTCAATTAAACAAGACACATACAGGGTGTCTGGTAGTAGGTTTATCTTTTTAAACTTCAAACTTCAATAAAAAACGTAATAATTGACACAAAGTTTTATGAAGAGCATTAAACGATAGAACAGCAAAACGGCAGTTTTGCTTGTTGACGTGGCCGTTTAAGTGAAAATGAACTTTGAACAAAATTGTCGACGAGCAATTACGTAAGAATCATTACTCTTAAACATTGTTGCCACAGCGATCGCGCGATGGTCACTCGAACACTGCGACATCGTGACTGACAAATCCGCACAATCGATAATTCGAACGGTGCCATCCTCTCTACGCATCGTTTATTACTTTTTGAAATAATCGTATTTAAAAATATAAATTTTCCACCAGACACCCTGTACAATAAAAAAATTCTTAAGCCGTATTACTCTCCGCTATTACATAGCGTAGGCCGACATACATACATCAAACTGTGATCCCCTGGAGGATGTGCTGCCCCTCCCAGGTGGAGTAGCAAAGCATCTTGAAGAACTTTAACCTCTTGATTTACAGAGCTGTGGGTGGCCAGGAAACGGATGGTACGCGACCATATTTAAGCCGTAGAGAGGTATCGGAAAATGTATATTTTCCGTTTTATAGTTGTACTGTACTGAACTAGAGGAGCATAACAGTTTCCGGTGTGTCAATATTATTTCCACGGACGTTGAAAATCTATGGGCGTATCAGGTATATGCAAAGCAGAGATGTGCATCAGTGCATTCGATTTTGCTGTCACTCATATATTCAATGTTTCTGTTAAGTTCTAGAGCAACAACCTTTACTTATTTGATCGCCTGCATTGTGTGTTCTCTCACAATTGATTGTTGTTTACGATTTCTTTTTTGAATGCCGTTAGCAATTGATTGTATTTTTTGAAAATGAAATCATTCAATAAAAAATTTAAAAATAATTCCGTTTTAAAGAGAACTTGGTGAAATTGGTGGTTAATACATTTTTGCCCAAATTTACAGTCATTAGTTAGCGAATATCAATGGCTTCAAGCTTTTTGTTAACAGTTAGTTAAACCATCAAATATTGTTGGTTAACCACTAGTTAGACAACAGCTTACAAATCATTACTTAGTGCTGGTTCACACACGTCAAGTCAAGGAATGTTTAGTTAACCAATATACAGTTAATATTAAATGCTAGTTAGCTAATAGTTATCATATTAGTTTACTAATAGTTAACTAATGACTGTTAATTTGGGCCTTAATAAAATTAAAACGTAGAGTGTCAGCCATGTTTTGGAAATCGAATTCGAGTGAAATTTAAATCGAACAAATTTTCAAAAGGATTCTGTTTAAAAGGTTAAATAAATATACCCGTTTTATATACGTAATATTTTGAGTACTACTTATTTTTATAAGAATTATTCTAATCATGAAAAACAGCGGTCATTTATAAAAAACAATTACTTTAAATTTCTTTCGAGTTTAATTTTACTCGAAATCGTTTTTCAGAACATGACCTGATAAGCACATGCATAAAACGACCATATCTATTCGATATTTTTGCAACTACGTAGTATAAAAACCCGAAAATGCGCGCAAGAACGTCCATTTGGAAACAAAACGCATGTTGTGGTGAACCGTGCATTGACATCATTCGTTTGTTTGATTTTTAGTGATTTTCTTGTCTTTCGTTTTGTAAAAAACAGAAATTTTTCGTTGATTTATATTCAAGCACATCCATAATGCATAACGGGGATGTTACAAACATCCAAAATGACAGGGCTCATAAAGTTTTTTGAATTACGAACACGTCCGTCCGTACAAAGAAAGAAAAATGTTATCACGCACGAGAACTCTTAAAGTTCTAACTAACAAAAACTTTGTTTTAGCCAGTGTTTAAAAAAACTGCAGTTGAGATAGAAAAAATCTTATGTGCTGTAACTTCGACTTCTTCATTTGTCATTAGACAAAAATAAACTGTTGCTTTTACTTCTGATTCATTGAAAACAGTCGTAGTCCATGCAAAAGTCCTATCTATGTTAACTACGGGAGTTCTTGTAAGTTTCAGTCTGTCAAACCAAATACCATCGAACATGTTGACTGCCGATGTTCTTGCTGTGTACAACTTTTCGTTTTTAGCTTTTGCCTTCATTTAATGAATCAGAAGTAAAAGCAACAGTTTATTTTTGTCTAATGAAGAATCAAAAAGTGGAAGGAAAAGCAATTTTTTATTTTTTCTGCAGTTTTTAAGCCCTGGTTTTGCATACGAGTTCTTTTCAAAGCCTTGTAAATGTAAGAAGGAAAGCAATTGCTTTAAGCCACTGTGCTTCTGCTAAAAGTATTAGTTTCTTAACTTCTACTCGAAAATGCATGTAAAAATTCGAATATACAAGATTTTCCTTTATTATGTGAGTTTTGATTTAAAGCCAATATGTCTGCTAGGTCCCACTGTAAAACACCACGAATTTAAATAATAACTTTTGCATATATCTACATATGCCAATTCCATAAAGCAAATACACTAAGGGAAAAAATGTGCTTAAATCAAGATTTTACGTTCAAAATCATTTGTAAAATGCGAAAATTCTTAATTCATGAACAAAATCTTAATTTTTTAAGATCGCATTTAAGATTGTAATCTTGAATAAATTCTCATTTTAAGATCGAATTCAAGATTTTGTTCTTATTAGAAAACTTAAATCAAGAATTAATTCTTAATGAAAAAGAATGTATTCTTGAAAATCCAATAAGACGGTTTTCATCCGAATTCAAATGTTGAAAAAAAACACAGGTTGTTGTTTATTTAAATATAAACATATGCATACTAATTTATAAAAAAAGGAAACCGCAATGATAATGTAATACTTACTAGTACATAAATACTTAAATTAACTTAGGTGTAACATATGTCTTTTCATTATTAATTGGATATACATAAATGTAAAGGAGAGATAGTAAAATCCGAAATTTAAATTTATTTGTTTCATTAAGTAAAGAACCGATTTCATAAGACTAAAATTACATTTACTTGGAATCTCTGGAACTCCATTCTTAGCTGCAGAGGAGGAATCGCTTCTTTTGTGACTTCCTTCTTCATGTACTGCAAATTTTAAAAAGTCAATTTTGAGTCTGAAACAAATAAATTTAATGTCAAATATAAGGTAGTGAAATAATTTATGGATTTAAACAATTTTTCAATTGCACATATAAGTAAGAAGGGGTACTTACCCTTGGGATACTTGATTACAGACTCCATTTGAAACTCTTGAAGACAGTTTTTAGCAATGCGCTGTCTAAAAACTCAAATGCAATTTCCTACGGCATGCCCATTTTCCAGCGGTAATAAATCTTCACTCATTGGTATGGTAATAAACACCATTTCATCTGTGTTCTGATTTTCCAATTTTAATTGCCTTCCACAATATTTTAATATTAATTTTTTACTATTTTTTTAAATAAGTCTTCTTCGTTCATAGTCTTACAATTTATTACACAACGCGCTTTCATTGATGTTTAATTTCGAAATAACAAGAATTAAATCTTAACCTTAAAAATTTCAAGAAAACTATTTTAAAATGAAGATTCCATTCTTAATGTTTAGAATTCCTTCTAAAAATTTTGAGTTTATGCTTAAATTTGAGAATGTCAATCTTACTGACCAAATTTCCAGATTTTGTGCGTTCGTTTCCTCTTCCAGTTAAATCCCATTAAAATCCAGTAGGTGAGTTATATGAAAATTTTACAAATTTATGTATACGCGAACGCATTTCAGTAAAATCCAGTACAAATTTGTACAAATTTTGGGGTAAACGAACGCAGCTATTGAAATCTAAAGGTTTCTGCAATTTTAATTCAAGAATTTTTTTCTTCAATTTATATCGTCATTTTTCTCTTAGTGTACAACCAGATTTACCTAAAAAAAGCATCATCCATACAAAATTCAAATTCGCAAATATTAACATCAACTTTTTTGTTTGTTTTAAAATTATGAAATTTAGATCGTTAAAATATGAAAAACAAATTAACAGCACAAACTAGCAAAAAGTAAATATGAAAAATGAATATTTTGTAATCGCACGCACATGTACATGAATCCATATCAGTCATGGGCAGTTTCTCGGCACGCGTGCATGCACAACAAAATTCGGCTTCCACAACGTCTACACACGTCAGGGATAGAAAATTCAGATTTTGAAATTTTACTTTGTATGTTTGAAGTCCTACTTATCCGAAAAAAAATTAAAATATTAAAATGATAGTTTTTCTGATAAATGTTTCTTTGATTAACATCCTGTTCATTGATTTCGAACGTTAACGTTCGCATAGAAAATTATATTTAAAACAAAATTCTAAAATTTAAGTTCGAACTCGTTAAAAAGGCAGTAAATGTCTAGGATTTTAGTTGTCGGTCGACTCAGCAGTTTTCTAAACAGTTTTCTGTACATTACAAGGTTGAAAACCGATACCGTTATTAATACCGATTCCGCTTAAATACCGTTTACCTTTGTATAAAATTGATTAAGTTTTGTTCAAAATGTATCTACGTCGTAAGCTAAATGTTCATACGGTGAAATTATGTTCCTACATTTTTTTTCGGTAATGAATATAATTTTATAACGAAATTATAGTCAATACGTGTAAAATTGTCAATTTTTTTTTATTTTTCCAAACAATGAATTTTTACAATACAAAGCAAATACCGTCATCAATTAAATAACTCAACTGCTTTCAGTTTAAACTAGTGATTTGTGCGTGTGATTTGTTAGCGATCCGTTTCTCCACACACGACGTACAAATCACAATAAACCAAAACGTCAAAAATAAAACAAACAACAAAAAAATAATTTAAAAAGAAGATAATAATTTAAGAAGAATACAAGAAATTTTTGTATGCTAAAATACTCTGCAATATAAACAATTTGATGCTTCTTTCTACACTAAAATAAAAAATTTTTTAAATGTTAGCGCACAAGCCCACTAACACATCACAAGAAATTGAACATTTTCAATTACAAATCACAGGAAATTGAAAATTTACAAATAACAAGTAAAAAGGCGTTGAGCTAGCACAAATCACTAGTGTGTGGGCAGCTTTCAGCAGGTTCTTTAGAACAGTTGTCCACGCGGATCTATCTGAGCATTCACGTCAACGTGCTTTTTAATTGGTAATCTCCATCTCATCGTTGCGGCGCATCAAAGCGGCTACAATATGCCAATCAATCAGTTGTATAAATCTGGAAAAAAGTCTGAAATTAGCTTCAAAATATTTCTCTCAATTACCTTTAAAATAAGACAATACTTTTAAAATACTGTGTATTAGAGTGGTACGGTGCCAATACAAAAAAAAAAGTTGAGCCAGTCACCTCTATGTTACGGTCAGTATGGCCTAATAAGGATTCCGGCTCGCTTGCTCAACTCCCAGGAGGTTCCAACCCTCTCACTAGGATCGTGACACTAACACAAAAAAAAGGTAAGATTACACTACCGCGGAACTCTAATCGCAAACACACCATATAAAAAAATGGGGCGTGGTATAAAAGTGATCAAATTATAACGTAGACATACAAAGTATTATAAGGGCTTTCATGCTACATACCAGAAATTGGATTTTTGGGGGAAAGGATCCGAGATGTTGTAAGTGGCGCCCAGAATTCGATGTCGGATTAAAAAGTCACCAAACACAAAAATTAAGCCATTAATAATGATATGCGATACAATAAAATTGGACTTTTAACGTCGCCGCTATTTAAAAAAAAAACAAAAAGTTCAATGTGATATCGACCCCTTTGCGCGAAATTATCGTATGTTACAAAAACCAAATTTTACAGGTCAGCCATTTTTGTACATTTCTCTGCGTTCGCTTGCAATATCAAAATGAATATATACATACAATTTTTGGAGCAACGAAGTGAAATTCGCCTACAATATTTTGTCAGGTGACGTCTCTTTGAATGTAGAACAAGATTGCATCAAAAACTCAATTTCAAAAAAATTGGCATTTACGATAATTTCGCGCAATTATGATGAAGACAAAGCAAATATATTTAATAAATATTTTATAGAGTTTGTGGAAAATTTCAAACTGAAAATTCAATCACATCCAAGCGATGATTGTAACGCGCTCAGATCTCTGCAATATAATGGCAATATTTTTAAATTCCAGAACCCTAATGTTATTGAGGTTTATAATTTAATTTCACAATTGGATATAAACAAACCCCCTGGAAATGACTTTATAACAACGAAGTGTCTTGTCAAATGCCAGGATATACTTGTTCCGCATTTATCAAGAATATTTAATTCTTCAATAGACCATGCAATATATCCAGATGCACTTAAAACACATAAAGTAATTCCAATACCAAAAGAAAATATCTGTAATGAAATGTTATTTAGTAATGCAGTTTAAAAGTTTAGACCCATCGCAGTGCTATCAGCAATTGGTAAAATATTCGAAAATGAAAATTTAATGTATCCTAACCAATACGGTTTCAAAAAAGGTTGTGGTTCTGATGAGGCTGTCATTAATGTTGTCAATTTATATGTAACAGTTAAGATAATGGCTTTGCAGGCGAAGGAGAAATGTTTTATGACTTTTCAAAGGCTTTTGATCTTGTTAAACTTTCTATTTTGCTGAAAAAGTTACGACATTATTTATGGATTAAGAGGAAGAGAGCTAAAACTAATGGAAAGTTATTTGATAAATCGTAAGCAATTCGTACAGATTAACAACTAAAAAAAGTACTCTGGCTAATGTCAAATGTGGTGTTCCGCAGGGATCTGTTTAAGGGCCTTTATTATTTACAATATATCTAAATGATATAAATAACCTGGTACTTCATGCAACAATTTTTTTATATACTGATGATATGTGTATTCTTTGCCCATAAAAAGAGAATCTTTTCGTAAAAACAAACTTAAAACAAATTTCAACAGACAGACGGACTGCCGGATTTGAACTTCCCTTCTCATAAAGATGCAGAATATATATGCTTTATAGGGTCTAAGATCAATATTGCAGAAATATTTGCAAGATGGCGGGAGTTTTTACACTGCACCTTCTTCCTTAATTTTTTTTCAAATTATGTGTTAACATAAATACGTTTTCCCATGCCTTAAACATAAGGTGAGCAATAAGAAATATTGCCCTGTTATTCTGCCGACGTTATTGCCAACTTGCTGAGATATTTATCTTTAGTGTAGACCTGGGGTAACATAAGCTGAACAATAACATATATCGTTCTTTTAAACTGCCGACATTAGTTATTGAAAAATTGCTGAGATATTTACCTTTTGTCTAGACAGGGGATTTTTTCACTTTTAACAACCCAGCCGAAAAAGTAATCCATAGAAATCGAGAATGTTGTTTAATACTAGATTCTCTTATCAAGAGAACGCTAACTCAATAGCATTCATACTAATATGCGCCCCACTATGAAAACATTTCAAAATCCGTCATTTGTGCTGTGGTTGTCGACAGACGGCAAGTGGTAATAATGGCCTTTAAGCTACAAAAAAATCAATTTGTTTTCGTTCTGCAGTGCTGTTGTGTTCATTTCTACAAAGTAAATGGGGCAAAGTTTCCGGTAGCTTACACACACATACAACTTAAAATCGCAAAGCAAGTGTGTTGCCCACTACTGATCTAAATACATACATACATACATATGTTTACTTAAAAACAAGTCAACTTACATATGTATATGTATGTAATTTTATTTATACCCATATGCTTGTTTTCATGTTATATTTACAACGTCTACGTAGTTATGAACAAACTTTATGTTTAAATAAAATATGTATAAGTGTTAAAAATCCGAGATAAAGTGAAATAAATATTTTGTGCATATCAATTAGATGGCAAAAATAAAATTCAAAGTAAATAAGGCAAAATAAATATTATGCCAGGTAAGTTAATTTAATTGAAAATGTAAAAAATAATAAATACCTTGTGGTCATACTATTTTCTATTATTTTTTAAAACAAAGCAGGTATGAGTAAACGTGTAAAATAAACTCTATTGAAAATACCTCAAATTTCTTAAGTTCCATTAATACATTTGGAGTTAGAAGATAATGAGTGATCAAGACGAATTCAACTACAGGTGGTGTTGGAACTACAACAATCCAAAAACAGCAGAAACAACATAGGGTTGTTTGCATTGCATTGTTAGTGCTTATGTCACGAAATGTCAACCATTCTTAGCAAAACACTTACAAATCAAAACAAAAAAGCTCGAACTGTTAAAATCAGATGCTGTTTCGACACCACCTGTAGTTAATTCGCCTTGTGAGTGATAGTCAAAATTGTAATATTGATTTAACGTACAACTACATTGTTTTAACATACCCACTCGTATTTGTAGCAAATACATTGAATTGAAGTAAAACTACATTGCTTCAGCATATAAGAAGGCTATTATTAAAGATTAACGGCAAATTTTGAGGTTTGATACTGCATCACATTTAGATTTCAAATTATTTTAAATTCAAAATTCCGTTCTTCACTAAGCACTTAAATGTACTTAATTCTGGTACATTTGAATTCAACTTAAGTTTCCATTGCAATAACTTAGCAAGGTGTCCACAATTTCACAACAATACAACAACAGGCAAAGCAAGAACAGGCAGCTGTTTTTTGATCCTACCTTGTTAATAAATACACGATTTTATGATATTTTTTTTGTATTTTGTAGTGCTACCGTACTTTTATGTTAATAAAATAAAACTTTTCAAATAAAACTCGAAAAAATCAATTTGTATAACTATAAGTACGATTTAAGCTTTGCTCACAATCCCAGAAACATTTTGCATTAAGAAGCCGTTTGCAAAAGTTCCCATTTCATACTATTGATAAACTGAAATTTATTGTTGAAGGGATAAGCTATTCCTATGCGCATTTCACTGGTTGCTTAGGCCAGATCGTCAAGAAACTTCATCCAAAGATTTTAGAAAAACTAAAGATATTTAACAAATAAAACTGTTAAGCGAATATGAATTATAAGCAACAGCCTTACTTGCAACAATATCTAAGCTTTTACAAAAACAACAACAACAACAATTTAATCGTTTAGAATTAAAATGATGGCCCTATTAAAATAACATGAAATTGCATGTTAATATGAAATGATTTGTGAATTAAAATTAGGTTAAAGCTGGTTGGTTTAGTAAAAAACAATTTATATTTTATTATTTTATTTATTTATTTGTGTATACATACATTAGAATAACATAATTTAAAAAAATGTATTTCTTAAATTTAATTTACCATTATTATTTGGGAAAGGAAGGATTCTTTTACAATTATCTTATTTTTTAACTTGCATACTAAATACATAAAACTGCAAATGATCAGCAATGTACGTATTCGTCCCAAAGTTTACCAGCAGAAATCGCTTTCCTACCTCGTGACGTAAAGTAGTATTGAAAAGAAAATTATAATATTTAAACAAATTTGTATAACTAATAAGAAAAAATTAAATTCGAACTCTTATTTCACTAACCTGGCGTTTACATTTGCCAGTACTGGCAAGACAGTAGCAATAATTGCAAAACTTTTCACTAATCCATGCACACTTTCACAACTGTCTTGTCTGCTGTCTAGCAAATTTCGCAGACGGTAAAATTGGACAGTGATTTGACATTTGCTATCAGTAATTAGAAGTTTTGTTAGCCAAAGGAAGAAAAAATCCAAAAGTAAGAAAAAAATAAATATATTCTGCTTTAATTTTGTATGTTTTAGTTAAGTTTTATATTTGTTCACACAAAATAGTTATTTTAAGCTATTTTTAAATTTGTTTAGTTAATACAAAACACATTTAGCTGAATTTGCACTGCAACATTCACGTTTGACTTATTTTAAAAAGTGAACTGTCTTAACTACTGTCTGGACGCCTACGTCACGAAGTAGAGTTTTTGGCAACTAATATGTATTTTCTTACTGTCTTGCCAGTACTGTCAAATGTAAACGCTGTTTAAGGAGAAATTTTCTATTATTTCATCTACTATTGCTGGAAAATCATTTGGGGAAAATTTTACATCGCGATAAAAATGTCTTCCAATATTATATGTATTACATCACCAGGAAATTGAAAATTTTTTTTTTAATTAAAACTTATAATAGAATTTTCTTTAAGAATGTTTTCCAACAAAAGTATAAGGTTTTAAAAAAATAATACAGTCGAACTTCCTTTTAGTGAACTTCTATACAATGAAGTTCTCCTCATTATGAAATTAAATCAAGAACACAACTTTTTCGTTCCACTTTCAATGTATTTTGATCTCCGTATAATGAATTTCCATACAGTGAACTTTTCTTTACAATGAACAAAATTTTGGAATTAAAAATAAATTTTACGTGTGTTTTTGTCTCCATATAGTGAACTATTTTTTGCAGCTTTTTTTTGCACTTGTTAGCAACACTATTTATAAAGAAAATAAGAAATGTACCGTAAATGAAAACAAAAAATTTAATGATTTGATTTTTAACACCAGTTGCCCGAGATCAGTGAACGAAAATGACGCACCGGAGTAACATTTCTCTTGAAAAAAGTTATTAGTAAGTAATAAAGTTGAAGAAGGGCATCAAAGAAAAATGATATAGCTAAAAAGTTTGGAATTCTTCCCAGTACATTATCAAACATTTTAAAAAACAATATATGGTGTTTTCTTTTCTACAAAAAAATGTGCCTTTTTTAAAAAAAATGCAATTTGGTGTCTTTTTCTTAAAAATTTTTCTCCCGAAAAGGGTGGCTTGTTTTATTCTAAAAAACTCATGATTTTCGGGAGCAAAATTTTTAAGAAACAGACACCAAATTGCATTTTTTTTTAAAAAAAGGCACATTTTTTGTAGAAAAGAAACCACCATTAGTTATATGTATGTAGTTCAAACAAAAATACCTGATTATTTTAAATAAATAAAAAACAAACAAAAAAAATTTCTTTATAATGAAGTTTCTATATAGTGAAATAATTGTCTATCCCCGTGGAGTTTCATTATAGGGAAGTTCGACTGTAACAATTAATGGTTACAAATAAGCAAAAACGTAATTTTTTTTAGTTTACCTTAAATAGCTTGGAACCACTGTTGACAACTTTTTTTTTAAATTTTACGCCAAATCGGACTTTAAAACCGCGAAATATTTAATTTAGCGGGAATTTTTTAAAAATATCGCTAAAACATAAACATTTTTAAAAGTTTTATATAAATCTATATTTAGGCTGTGTTTTCAAAGGTATGTGACTCTCAAATTACGTTACATACTAAGGTTTCCAACTTCCCTAGTTATTTTATTCCCCCAGAAAAAGGTCAGAGTTATGTATTCAGCTGTGCCGAATTTTTGATACCCTCCACATACAGTTAGAATATTTCCGGAGTGGTCTTTATATGGGACATATTGTTAATTACACAGTACAACAGCCAATCTGGGGGGTGAGAAATTCCAAGTCAGGGTGATGGTACTAGGTTAGTATAGTAAAACCCTCAAAGGGTTTGGCGTTCGTATGTGTCAGTTTTTTTTTATGACATTTAAAATTTTTTCCTTATCTTGATGTTTAACAAACTGAAAAAAATTTAGAATTACAATTTCTTTAATCCGTACATATAACGTTTTTCTTTATAATCAACAGTTTTGCCGGTAAAAATAAATTTGTGGAGAAAAAAAAATATTTTTTTGTCTAAAATTTAAATTTTTTTTCCATAGTGTACTTTTAGGCAAAAAAATATTTTTTTTTCTCCACAAATTTATTTTTACCGGTTTAATTTGACAAAGTATTGTTATCTTTTGTTTGAATATATTATGTAAACAGCGTTGCCAGAGTGATGATGTTATCATATATTAATATTTTATTTTAAAATATGAAACACTTCTTAAAAATTAGGGGACATTTTAAAATGCTGCCATGTCACATGTAACACTTAGGCACCACTTTTTTTTAGAAAAGAAAACGCCATTAAATTCAATTTAAGTTTCTATTGTCTAAAACTTAGCATGGTGGTGGCCTTCCGCACTTTTTGGATTCCCGAGAAAAGGAAGATACAAATTGATTTCCCGGGATCCCGGGATTCCCGCTTCTCCAATGAAACAAATATTTTTTGCTGACTAGTAGGCTTAAAATAATTAAATCTAGTATCTATTATATCGATGATTTAAATTTGTATTGTATTACGAAGAGAAAAGTTCGGCAATTATGAATGAAAAATTATACCTGGAAAATGTCCACCACGAGCACGCTGATAGGTGTCAATTCATTCATCAAAGTTGTTTATTACTTTTTGAAAAAATGTCGGGACTATTTCGTTAATCATATCACGGATTTTGAGTGTTAAGGCTCCAATAGCGCCACAAATCATAATCCAGTGGTGTTAAACTCACGACTGTGAAATTATGCGATCGGTAAATTTGATTTGCAATAAATTTATCGCTTCATTGGCTGCGTGTAATGTAACTTTAACAGAACGACAATTTTAATAGTGGATTTAAATTATTTTAATGCGATTTTTGAAAAAATAAATGTCAAAACTATCATGTTGTTGGAGTTGCAACAATTAAAAAACACTGTTCTTGTTGAAAACTCTTTACATCAAAAACTAAAAAAATTTGAGATTAAAGTTATTTCAAGACACTTAAGAGGTTTTTTGATGCCAATACGATCATAGAACAAGTCCTAAGGGAATATAATTTCTGGAAGAGTGAATAGGAACTGAAAGCTCAGCAATACGAAGCAGCATGAAAGAAAAATTAAATAAACCATATTTAATAACATACTTAATTACAGTTGTATATCCTCAATCAGCAGTGTTATATGAAGGTATATTTAGTTTGTCATTCCATAAGAAACTTTTTTTTAATATTCATCTTAGAAACCATGAACATTCCGGGCCCTTCATAAATTTTAAGTCGATTTAGCCATTTGGATGTCAAATTGTTTCTAGTTCTTTTTGGCTGTTTGGGATTAAATTCCAGCAGAGTCGTTTTGGTAGGAAAAGGAGTGATTCACCCACATTTGGAACTGCATCCCTAAAAGCTTGCCAAAAACTAACAGAAACTCTCGAAATACACCGATTTATTTATTAATTTAGTCTATGGATGAGGAATTCCATTCACTTCACATGCTTTTCCATTTTGAAGTATGAATGTTGATTCGGTTGTACTGTAGCAGTTGGTCTAGGAGGTCCACTCTACCCATATTTTCATTGTATAAACGAACAACTTCAGGACGATTAATTTCCACATATTTTAATGTTTTTTTGTCCCATCTCTTCGCCATATCTGAAATACCGACTCCTACAAAGTTCGAAGCTAGGTTTACTACATTATTGTCAAGCCACCTAATCAAAAATTATAAACTCGTTCAGAAATAAATATGAGGATGAAACTCAAAACCTACCTTGTAAAAATCACTTTTCCGTTCTCACTACAGCATTCTGAAGCAGAACCTCTTCCTTGCTTACTTAATACTTTTTGATCCGGCAAAGGTGGATTGCTAAATCGATTGCTTCGAACAGTTCCTGCTTCATAAATACCTCTGGCCAGCAGAATTTCAAATAATTGAAAAGAAGGGAAATAATTATCAAAATATAATTTATGACATTGAGAATGCATTGGAATACGCTTTGCTAATTCTGCTGATCAACTTCCTACGGTCTTAACTAAAATTTCGTTGAGTGGAGTTTTAGAACCTGAAATCAAGCAATGAAATCATAGGGCAATCCACTTTTACCGTACAAAAAGAATACTTTGATACCCCATGGACATGGTTTGCCTTTAATGTACTGCAGGCCAGTAAATTTTCCTTTGAATGGAATTATTTGTTCGTAAACGCAAAGATTTTCCTCCAAGGGCAATTGGTGAAGTCGACGACGCACCTGTTCAATTACTGGCCTTATTTTGTACATTCTATCCTGACACTGTTTTGGCCGAACTGAAATATCTGTTACATGAAAATAGATGCGTAATAAAAAAAAACGAATGACCTTCATATTTTCATAGAACGTAGGCATTCCCCAACGCTTATCAAAGTACATACGCACTCAAGGAAACTTTAAACAACTCATCACAATATGAAAACCAAAGACTATACAGATTTCATCAGCGTTGCATTGTTTAAAAGACGACTTGCCTTGCTGAACCTTTATAAATTTGTGTTATATGCGGCGTTGTCGAAATATTTCTGGAAATGTTGAAATGGAGTTTCTAAAAAACAACTGCAACAAGTTCTTGATTTCGCACGAGCCTATTTTTCCATACAATATCCTTTTTTTTAGTGAATTGGATTTCGGTACTTTCACAAATTACTAAAGAGTTTTGTGGTACTAAGTCCACCAAGTGGATCAGTTCAATTCCCAGAGCCTTAAATTCCATTTCCGAAAGAGTGGGCACCTCAATTTCTTCTAAGACTTATTCGTCTTCAATTTCTTCCACCAATGCTTCATGGTCTTCAACTTGAACCACTTTATCAGGCAACTTTATCATCTTCTCCTGCATCGCTTATATCAGAAGATTCTTCTAACATTTTCAAGATTTCTTCTTCACTTAATAGTCGTTTTGAAGCCATTTCACAACATTAAAACCAGTATTGGCAAAAAATAATGTTCTCGCAAATTCCAAAAACTGCAACCACAAAGTAAATTTGTTCAATATAATGGAGTCTGCACGTCCATTATTATAAAATTAAATGGAATTAATATACTAATAGCTTAAAAACTATTCAAGTAATACTTACAAATTTTTTTCAGAGAGTAAAATAACGTTATTATCACTTTAAACTAGCAGTGAATATACTAAATCACACAATAGCAAAAATACTTTTGAGAACCACTTAGTTTAACAAGAATTAATCAAAAATAACACTTCTATAACACATGCGTTTAAAGTTTAACAAACACTCTTTTTATAACGGTAAATACTTTTAAAATCGGTTTATGTGCGTCAAAGCTACATGACTTTAAAGAGAGAAAAACAAATGTGCAATATATTGGACAAAATGTCTGAAAGGGTTAATTAAGTCTTGGCTAATAACAAACCTATAGTCCTCTCTTAAAATAATAACTCTATTGAGGGATTCACGAGGTTTCATTAAATCATAATACGACTGTTGTGAACAACCCCTCATAATTTAGTGTGCTATTTTGAATTTAAATCACCTGATTTAAATTAAATACAACAAATAAATATTCACCTAACATCAAAATATTTTTTTATTCTAATCCATGAACTAATAAATTAAATTAAATCTTACCTGACTATTATCCATTTTTTATACGCAAATCACAAATAATTTTTTTTTGTTTGTTTACCAAATATCAGAGTCCTAAGGCGATATTATTTGACGCCGCAAGTGGTTTGTTGCAAAATATGCTATCCGCAGGTTAAATTCGGATATAAGCCGGATAAAATTATACCATCAACGGTGACGGCTACAAAAACTAATGCGGCTCGTCTCAGCCGCTCAGCGCAGGACTCTTCTGATTAATTACGACAGCACAATAAACATAGCAAGCAAAGTTCTTTAAATTTAAGACACTTTTTGTTACAAAGCAACAACAATATTTTTAAACCATTGTAAAATGTTAGAACAGATAGATATCACTCCTGAAATAATTGAACTGTCGGTGGAGGGTAAACTTTTTTGCTATCTCATCTCGACTTAAGATGTTTTGCTAAAATGCGGCAGATATAATCTTCGCTATAAATTGGTCTATTATCTTAGCTTTAATCTTTATTAACATTATAGACTTAACTAGATTCCTAGCTATAATCTCAATTGTAGTCTACAGTATCAACTTGACTTGAGCTTGGACTTTAGTCTTCACTTAAGAAAATAATAATTGGCTTTTGTTTTAGGACTAATACCGTCAGTTGTATAAAAAAGTTGCATAAATTATTCGTTAATAATTTTCTACGTGTGTTTTCACAACATAAACAATTTAAAATACTTTTCTTTAAAGCCTTTGGGCTAAATATTTGTACAAAATTTAATTGTAACGTTATGTACTACTAACTAGGGTGTTCATTCGATTAATTCTTGTTCGATTAATCGAACAATCTTAGACGATAAATTGTTCGAATAATTTAAAATTGCTAATTTCGATAAAAGGATTAATCGAAGAATTAATACCGATTAATCGAATAATATTAATATATAGTTGGGGGATTCACAAGGTGTCATAAAGTCATATGTCTTAAAATAATAACATGGTAAAAAATAAGACTGTTGTGAACAACCCCTCATAAATTAGTGTGCTATTTTGAGTTTAAATCAGCTGATTTAAAACACATATAAAAAAATAAATATTTTCCTACAATCAAAATATTTTTTAATTCTAATCCATGAATTAATAAATTAAATTAAATCTTACCTGACTATTTTCCATTTTTTATACGCAAATCACAAATAATTTTTTTTTGTTTGTTTACCAAATATCAGAGACTGGTCTAATTTTACGCCGCAAGTGTTTTATTGCAAAAATTGCTAGCCGCAGGTTAGATCCGGATGTTTGCCGGATAAAACTATACCATCAACCACGACGGCCGTTTACGACAGCACAATAAACATAGCAAGCAAAGATCTATTAATTTAAGACACTTTTTGTTTTCAAAGCATCAACAAAATTTTTAAACCATTGTAAAATGTTAGAAAATTATGACAATACAACATGATAGCACACCTTGTGAATACCCCAAATATTTCTGTTAAATGAATAATTTTTTTTAAGTTTTAAGTCCAATTAATAAACCAAATGTATGTGTCCGTTGGAATTTAAAAAAATTCATGTTTAGTGAGTAATTTAGCTTATATTTTAGTTAATTTTTTTCAACACAATTTAATAATTCAATTCACAAAAGAAAAAACGACAAGGGTATGCTAGCTTAAAAATTTAATTATCGAAATCGAAATGAAGTGAGATTGAAATCGAACGATAATTTAAGTTCAATTACTATTTGCAATATAACCGTAATTTTTCGTGGTTTCAAGTGTTGTTCTTGGAAAAATAATAGTTACTTAAAGAATGAAGTAGCTATTATTACCTTTCAATAATCTCTCAAGCTCAAGGTCCGTTTTATATAAAGAATTTTTATTTAAAATTGATCCAATATTTCGCAATCTCAATGGATAGCTTCTTCAGGGATTTTTTGGTTTTTTTTTATATATCGAACAAATGTTTAAAAACAAATTTTAATGAAACAACAAAATTGTCAATAATGAAAATTAATAAAAATTATACACAGGAAACAAAAATTATTCTATTACATTTTTATAAACATATTTAATTTCCCATCTTATTCTTATAAATTAAATGTCTGTAATTTTGAGCTACATTGTCCGTATCTGTCTTAAAATTAATTCTTTGGTCCATTGGTATGTTTATAATTTGCAGCATTTCTAACATGAAGCGTCGTTTGTAGTTTGTTTCTGTATTTAAAACCGTTGTATTTTCAAAATCTGGTGTATGATTGAAATTGGCACAATGTGATGACAATGCAGTTTTTTGAGAAGATGTATTTTTGTATTTTTGATCAGATCTATGTCCTGCTAATCTAGTTCTTAATTTGTTTTTCGTGGTACCTATATATAATTTATTACATACTTCATTATCCTTACCCATACAAGGTATCTTGTAAATAATATAAGATTTATCTAATTTTTCTGTCTTATCTTTCATTTTACTGAATAATCTATCCAATGTATTATATGTTTTATGAGCCATCCTATAATTATTCATATCATAAATTTTAGAATTTTGTAATCGTTCTGAAAACATTGGTACATCCCAGCAAAAACTTTGCTTACAAAATTAGCAGAAAAATAATGAGAACTGGACGGGCCGAGTACTTACTTTTCTACTAGAAAAAGTACTTATTTTTGTTCGCGATGTCCCAAAAGTAATCCCTTATAATTTGGCCAATTATAACCTAAAAAATAATATGTTTTTTTTATGCTTAAATCTATATATATAAAAAGAAGTGTACATTTTGATTGTCACACCATAACTCGAGAACGGCTCGACCGATTGCCATAAAATTTTTAGGGAAGGTACAGGGAGGAGTGATGATGGTTAGTTGATTTTGAAATCCAAAATCGGTCTAGCCATTCTCCAGTTATCTATCTATATAAAATGGATGTGTGTATGTGTGTATGTATGTATGTAACGTATGGACTCCAAAACCGCTGGGCCGATTTTGATGAAATTTTCAGGGAATCTTCAGAATATTCAGGCGGGTGACACTGTGAAGTCTGATTTTTGATTCTGCGGGCGGAGGGGCGTGGCAAAATCCAATTTTCATATTGCACCACCAATGACATCTATATAATTTGGACGATTTTTTCTTTAAAATTATCGCCATGGTCCAACTTAGGTTTTTACGGAAAGAAAATTTTGCCCCGCCCACTTTTACGCCCACTTTTTTCGATTTACCTAAAATCAAAAAACTGCTCCATCGATATGACTAATTTTTCTTTTAACTGTTCGTACTAATCCATTTAACGTTTTCATCGAAAGATAAAATTACCACGCCTACTTTTACGCCCACTTTTTCTATTAAGCGCATAATTTGAGAACGGTTTGACCGATTTCGATGATTTTTTCATTAAAATGATCGCCATGGTCCAACATAGGTTTTTACGGAAAGAAAATTTTGCCCGCCCGCTTTTTTCGATTTACTTAAAATCAGAAAACGGCTCTTTACACCAAATAAAAAAAAAAACAAAAAACATTGTCTATGCGCTGGTCTTAAGATGAAGTAATAAATAACTATAATTTTAAATTTGCCTTAAACACATGCGTTTCTTTTTTGATTGAGCCCATATCTACACCATATGTAAGTTATTTTGTAAAAAAAACTTTATGATAGGTATTCCATGGATTTTTATTTAAAGGCCGTAAATGTCGTTAAATGCTCAATTTAAACCGTGTGGTAATACAATACTAATGTTTGCTTAGGGCCAGCAACGTGGACCAGGCCAGCTAGTGTTTTATAAAAATATATACATAGTTACAAAAAGAGGACAAAAATAAGTTATTCCAAATTGATTCAAAGAGGTTAAAAAACACCAAATAAGATTGCTTTTATATGCATGAAAGTGTACACAATAATAAATTTTTCGAAATGTCAGAACACATTTAATAAAGAGTTTTTGGCTGCACAAAGTCATTTATAGCTCTAACACTGTAATAAAAACGTGTGTAATATAAATGTTATGTTGTTCAAAAAACATCGTTTACATTAGATCAATATTACTACTACTGTTCTAATAACAAAAATATACTGTGGGTTTTTTTTTTGGAATATATTTATGTATATAGTTACATACATTTCATTGATTTTTGGATCTTTCATGGATTTCACATCAAAATTATTCACCTCTATCGTGAATAATTTTTCCCTCGTAATTTTTCCCCTTTTCACATATTTGCGATCGTGAAAAACTCCCATGAATAAAAGGTAATTCAAAGGGCAATAATAACGTGAAAAAAATCGTAATAGGGAACAGAACATGTTTGTAATCGAATATTAAGGGCTAGATACGTTAAGAGGCACAAACCGATATATTGTTCAGCAAAATGTAAAACAACAGGTCGATTGCCTACGGATTTGTAAAGCTTGCGAAAGATGGGGTGGTAGAATTTTGGAAACTATTTTACTACATAAAATTTAAAAATTGCAAAAAACTAACGTTGTTATCAAACTATCCCTCCAATACTAAATATTTTGCTTTATTATTTTAACTTTTCTTTAAAATACATATAAGTATGTATGTATACGTGTATACTTTTGAACAAAAATTTCATTGATTTTTAATTTATTTTTTAATCTTTCTTCTTATTTTTACATTCACTGGAACTGATAGCGTGAAAAATTTTCACGAGATTCACGATTGCTTTTCCCCCTTCGAGGGAAATGAAAATTTCATGGGAACAAAAATTCCACTTGTTATGCACGATAAGGGTGATTGTTAAAATTATGTAGTATTAACGAATGTCTAATAAATATTAACGGAATATACTACAAATTGATTTAAATAATTATTTAAAATCGTATAATAATAGCTTATCTACATCATTACATAAAATTTTTTTATAATATATAATTATAACTTATTTTAGATATAATAACAAAGTTAAAGCAACAAAGTAATGAATTCAGGAAGTCATTAAAAGTAGGATTGTATGTAAAGTTTTTGCTGGGATAAGTTAAAGACTTATAAATTTTAGGTTCAGTTACCGTATTCGACCTTTGTACTGTCCAATCAATTTACATATCAATTCCCTTGGAAAATTATTAACCCCTAAAATATTTTTAATTCTCATCTTATTATTTCTATGAAAAACTAAATCACTAATATTTAGAACCTTATCTATAAAATTTTTGGCAGTATTTATAATAACCCTTCTCGGATGTTTCGAATAATAATTAATAATTCTTCCTGAAGAAATTGGCTTTTGGTACCAATCTACTAATAAGTTATTCTCCTTTCTTATAACTAATGCGTCTAAATATGGAAGTTTATGATTGATTACATTCCCTTTAAATTGTAAATTTAATATTCTGGTGAAAGGAGTTAACTTTAAAACGACGTACAGGGTTTTTAAAATTAGCTCTATTTTAAATCCACTTCATTTCGATTTTTAAAATGAGCTTAGCTTAAAAATATTGTACAAAGAATAAATCTAATAAAGCTAAATGTAACAGGTGTCCAAAAATTTATTAACGTAAATGTTTTTCAACAACTTCACTAATTAACTACTTCCACAGTGACTATAACAAAGTACTTGAAAAAGATGCTCCACCAACAAAACCAAAGGGGGCTACAAGTGGTCCAATTAATAAATATTTTAAACAAAATACTTCGATCGGTTATTTAGAGAAAATTATTTTTAGAAGCATAGCAGAGGATGGAATGGCCGTGAAAAGTTTGAAAAAAATCCAAAGCTTATTGACTTTTTTAAAATCCAAGTGACCGAAAGTGAAGCAAAAATTTCGAGAAACACTGACAAGTTTTATTTAAAAAAGAATGGTTATGTACTCAAGTACTAATTTTTTTTAAATTATCGAAAAAAAAATCTTATAATTTATAAAATTTCTGGATTTAGAATTATTCGATTAATAAATTTTATTCGTTTAATCGAATAAGTTAAAAATGCCAGATATCGATTAATCGATCAAAAATAAAACCTGATTAATGGATCACCCTACTACTAACACATAGAAGAAAAATGTATGTAATTTTTACATAATTTTTACACAAACATTTGCTATAGTTCCATATAAATACACACATCCATACATATTTAAAAATAAAGCATCTGTATGTTATAGAACATTTTGAAACAACATCAATGTAAGTATGTATATCTCTTTATATATACATACTATAAATGTACATAAACATACCCCAGCAAACACAGAAATACACCCTATGTATTGCCAAACGTATTGCCTAGATGAAAAATATTATTGCGGCAATAATCGATTTCGTATTGCGGAAGATACTTCCTTCGGGAAGAAACGTGTCTCGATAGCAATACTCCTTAGCAATACGAAAGCGATTCTGCTAGATGATAAACTGGCAATATCGCCAGATAACCACATATAAGAAAATAAGAAGATATCGCCAAAATATCATTGGGATGATAAAATGAAGATTTTGCATTTTGAAAAATATTCATTTTATTTAAAATAAATTTTTTAATCACCAACATACATATACATAAGTAAATTATACTTACAAATAAAATAAAGTAAAATTTAATAATTATGTATGTATTTTCCAACAAATTCCTTTAAAATTGCATCCATTATAATTATGAGGGTTTAGTAATATCTGGATTAAGTTGAAAAGGAAACAGATTAATATATTACAGATTTATTTAATATATATATTTACCTTTTGCAGAATATTTTAGATTTAAAATTTCTTATTTTTTTATTTATGACGTACAAATATTTTATAAATTTTTTTTCTCTAGAAAATAAAAAATTACTTTGATTATTTCCTTTTAGATGACAATTTGGGGATATTGCTAAACTATTGCCTTAGGGGATATCTTCCATTTGTTTGCAGGGACATGTATACATTAATATTATGTTTACATGTATGCAATAGTGGTATTAATATAATTGAGTTTTCGGACTGCAATAGCCAGGCAAAATAAAATCCAAAAAAGTTTCTAAAAGAGAAAACTTCCATTATGAAGGAAACTTTCACAGACTCTAAAACTTTAAAAAAGAAGGGCACTTTTATTTTGAAAAACTCGAACGTTGGTATTTTAAAGAATTTAACTAGATGTTGCATATTTGTCATGCATTTTTTGCTCTTGTGTTTCCCTCAGTTTTCCCTTATTTTATAAAATATGTTACGATTATATGTACATATCGCTCATTTTCTGCAAGACCGGCATAAGTCAAAAAAATCCATTTCGAGATAAACACGTTTAAAGTTCTTGGTTTGCTCTTATCACTTAGAAAAAGTAACGATACATTCTCTTCAAATGGGGAAAGTATAAAAGATATAAAGATGAATTTTATACACAATATAAAGTAAAACATAGCGAACAATTCTGCATCACTAACTCCAAAATTGTATTTTTTGATTTATGCCGATCTTGCAGCAAATGAGCGATATGTATATTTGTTTAATTTTTGGTTTAAAGCAACACAGGGCCTGGAAACGAAAAACAAAAATCAAATAAATACAATTATAAACTACTAACCCCAGCAAATATTGACAAAAAATTTTAGATGAAACATCTCCAAAATCAAAATGAACTTTTGCCTTTGAAATGGTGAAAGGTTCTTGAAAGGCCTGAAAATGGGTCATCTTTATTTAAAGTTCAAAATGTTAAATAACACTGGGGAACAGTCATATTGCGGCCTAAAACTTTATTGCAAATTTGTACTTATTTGAGGTCGCTGGTTTCAAATCAAATCTTTATATTTCTCTATCAGCTCGACTTTTCGAGATATACCGTTATGCCCAAAATTAAGGCACTTCCACTTAATATATTGGAATAACTTGACAACGGTTCACCATATATAATATTATCTTTAAGCCGTGCTTACATTGCTTTTAAATTGGCCAGGTAAAGGGTGGTTAAATTTTAAGGGCCGATGTTGATTTTGCATTAAACACAAACCCCCGTATTTATAAAAAAATTTTAAATTTTGTATAAAAATTTGCCTTAAGTAGTAGTAGTAGCAGTAATTTCTTTATTTTTTTAATAATTCATTACAAACATTTTTATTTTTATATTATTATACATATAGAATAAATAAAATAAAAGAAATTTAAGTACGTACGGCTTTGACATTGTCGTCAGCCGTTGCCTTAATAAACGTTTGTTAAATTTAATAATCGTATATAAATACGGGGGAAATTATTTAGGAAATTTATAGTAATTTCTTTTTATTATGGTACACTGAACCAAAAGTGGTAGGTAAATAGCGCAAAATAGCATGTAGATTTGAAGAAAAGTAGGTCATTATACAACTAACAAATTTTTCCGTCTATTTAACACACATTTTTTAGTCAAATTGTAAATTTTAGTCAAATAGTCAATATGAAGAAAAATTTGTCAATATGAATAATATCAATCGTTGCTATGCATGGCGTTAAACTGACGAAAATTAAGTTAAATTAAATAAAAAAATTTGTCAAAATAACGAAAAATAATCTTCATATATAAAATATTTCTTCATTTCAACTACCCTTTTTTTATTCAATTCAACAAAATATCGTTAATTTTCAAAGCGTTTCAAAACCCCAGTAGAAAAAATTTAAAAAGTATCCTATGTTTTATTTAAAACAATTTTGTAATCTTGAGTATCAAAATAATCAACTGCTATTTCACTAAATGCGAAACAAATCTTTCTTTTGCACAACTAAATGTTAAATAAAAACAAATTATCAAAAATTTGTTTTTGTTTTAAATGTATTTGTGCGAAAGAAAGCGTTCTTTCGACATTGTAAAATTGGCAGTTAATGTATTAAATTGAACTATTAACTATGCAAAATTGTATTTAATAATAGACCTGTTTGTGTAAGGCGTTGTCATAAAAGCCTAAGCTATGTTTTTATAGTAGACTAGATAACACGGTGCTACTTTAACCTATTACAAAAAACAAACACAGGCATTTATGCCAAAGCCTAACACAGTATCTTTATCTTTATAATATCTTTGTTAAAACTTTATTCTCTACTTGTACAAAATAATCATGAAATAAAACAAACAACGTAAAAGAGGAAAATCTTAGCGCTATTTATTACATACAAATTCTGCAAACTAACAATTATACATTCATTTCTTTTTATAATTAAATTAATATAATAAAAAAATGTAACTTGTCCTGTAATTCTGTTTGATTGGAAGTCGTGAGATTTAAGAAATTTTATATGGCTAATAGCAACGATTTTTTAGTCTTTTTTTAATTTGATTTATTATTTAAAGAGTAAAATATTTTGTACCATTATTTATTTTAAATCGACTTGATTTTATAACGGGAACAAAGATAAGATTTTGAAAAATATAAATACATACATTGTAATAATACGTTTAGAAATTAAATGAAATTCGTCTGTTAATATATTTAATAAATAAGAACAATTGTGATTTTTAGTTGAACTGTTTAATTTAAATTTTTTATATTTTTAGTTAGGCTCGAGTTCATTGAATTTAATTTTCATTAAATTATTTTTACTGAAGGAAGGAATTTTTACAACTTTGAATTTTATTAAAATTTATTGATCATTTTCTTGGCTGAGCTGGGGCTCGAACCTGGGTTGAATTTATGTTTCAAGAATCACCACATTCTTTCATCAGAATTCTTTTGAGTTCTAACCTCTGCACCACTGCGGTGCCTACCAGCCAACAGTCAAACATCAATCTTTAACCAGTGATACTGTTGGTTCGAAATTTGCTGTAGTTATCATTTTTAATTAATTCACATGTTGCTTCCTTTCTTCTGTTTTTCGTGTTCTTTCATGTGAATAAATTAAAAATGATAAATTTAGCAAATTTCGAACCACCAGTATCACTGGTTAAATATTGATGTTTGACTGTTGGCTGGTAGGCACCGCAGTGGTGCAGAGGTTAGGCACCGCATTGGTGCAGAGGTTAGAACTCAAAAGAATTCTGATGAAAGAATGTGGTTATTCTTGAAACACGTAAATTCAACCCAGGTTCGAGCCCCAGCTCAGCCAAGAAAATTATCAATAAATTTTAATAAAATTCAAAGTTGTAAAAATTCCTTCCTTCAGTAAAAATAATTTAATGAAAATTAAATTAAATGAACTCGAGCCTAACTAAAAATATCAAATATTTAATAAATGTTAAATGAGCCTCGTATAGAGTATCTAGTGCATAATTTTTTTCCATTTACTACATGGACAATTTTTGACGAAGGCACTAAAATGCTAAGTAGCAGGTAAAAGATTCCAATGCATGAACCATCTGAAAAGACAAATATTATTGCATTATTTAATGGTAAAAAAATTAGTAAATGTTTAACAAATCTTACTTTCTGTTATATTATTCATTTTTTCCATGCTTTGCCATTGAATTTGGGTATAAATGCTTAAAGTCCATATCGATCTACAAAGTTGTAAATAAATACATATATTAAAATATTTATAAAAACAATCAAACTAATATTACATCGCACCAGTTGAAATCCTAATGGCTTTTTGTACTGCACCCATTTAATAAATATATCAAATGTACATTTAGCCTTCACCACTTCATTTAGTCTTTAGTTTTTTGATGCAGCCTAATGCTTTTCAACTTCTGCCCAAGAACAGTTGTCGTTTAGTATTGCTTCAATACTATCATCGATATCTTCTTCTGGAAGCTCTAATAAAAATTTTGTATATACAAATCATTAACTATACAAACTGCATTTATACAGCTCTTACTTAGATTTAAATCTCGTTTTTTACCGCTCGAGGATGATTTATTTGAATATGATCTTTTTTGGAGAGCACCATTGTTTTTTAGTTTTCGGACCAGGTTAAAGTACTTATCATTAAGTTTTCCTAGTGGCTTCTAACCAGGTTGCTTTAAGTAGTAATATCCCTATAAATATATTAATTTATTAATTTTAGTTTGGAAGACTTGTACCACATTTTCTGCTATGTTTTTAACCAAGTTCACAGTCATACAAATATCATTTTGTATCATGTTAGTTGTTATAAGCTCTACAATAAGTATTCGCATTCCTTCATTTAATTTTGAATTGTTTTTATAGTAATCCAAAACCAATCGTCCTTGAAATGATGAATTCAATATTTTTTTGATATCGACATCGGCATTTAATTTTTTTGTATCTTTATTATTTATCTATATTTATTTAAAAACTTCTTTGTTTTTTATGTTAATAGTTGTTTAGTTTTATTTTCTCTTATTTAATTGTAATATTTTTATTTTTTTAAAATACACACTTAATATAAAACACTTTATAATTATGCATATACTTATTTATCTATATTTTTTAAAACCTTCTTTGTATTTATGTTTATGGTTATTTATATTTAATTATAATTTTTTTTATTTATTTGTATTTATTTTTTTATATAAGCCTTTTAATACGCACTAAATTTGTACACCACACAATAGTAATTGATATTAACAGCAATCATTTAAGAGAAAAAAACTGCTTTTGATTAGCAAATTTTTATCACAATGAATAAATTTCTTCAAATCTACACTATTTTAGTACATATGAATAAATTTATTCAAAACGAAGAATTTTTTATAACAAGACTAACATAGCCCTGTTTATTTTAATAACGTTTCTTCATTTCTACGCTATTTTCTTCAATATGAATAAATTTCTTCACATTTAAGAATTTTATTCAATTCGACTAAAAAATAATTGTAAAAGCTTAAGAATTTTCTTCAATTCAACATGCTATTAAGTTGTTGTAAAATATATGTGCATATACACATAAGGTATGTATGTACAAATATATTACCAAAAAAAGCTCTTGTTCTGCATCTTCTTAACTTAACTAAATATTGTCACGTTAACAGACAAATTATTCAATTTAACATCCTTAAAGGTTGTTTATTTGAATAAATTTTTTTGTTGTTTTTACTAAAGTCGATTACGAAAACTTACTACCCATTTAACAATATAAATGTAAATATGACAAAATTTTTGGGTATATTTTAAGAAATTTTATTCAAACCAACATGTAAATCTAAATTTAATTTTATACTAAAAATTAATGTTTATTTAACTAAAAAATATTCAATTGGAAGAATTTTTATGTTGATTTGAATTAAAACCCTGCTGATTCAACTATTATTTTCTTTAATAAATTACGAACCATTTTATTCATTATTACCTACGAGATTTTTTTCTGTGTAATGTTGGTATGGCCAAAATCAGAAAATAAACGAAAAATAGTTAAAATATGCATGAAACGGGCTCTGGTGGTGGTCATAGGTAAAAATAAAGATCAAAAATTAATTTTCGACCCCAAAAACCCCCCACATACACATACAAAAGATAATATAACGATGAGTAAAAAATCGAATTTTGAATCAAAATGATGTTATAGGGAAAAAATCATTTTTTGAAAAGTGGGAGACTCGAAAATCGAGATAGACCTATGGTTCCTTCAAAGTTGCTTAGAATTGTCCATAAAATCATCGTAGGGGGCGGCTCTAATCGAATTTTTCGGCTCTATTCAAATTGGCCCGCCCTAATACACATATTTATATATGTATGTCTATGCTTAACATAGGCGGATGATGATGACGTTGATGAAATTTCCCAAACATAAAAAATAAATAAAATGTTAAATATAAATGTTTGTCATGTTCATTATGCACAAGTATTGGTTCATACCGCAATACTTGTTTGTAGTATTAGAAGCAACAATAGCCCTGCAGACAGAGCAACTACACTCAAAATAAAAATCAATTCATCCGTACTTAAATCAATCCGAAGCGGTGTTATTAGTACGGTGACTACGGAATCTTGAATCAAGTACAGAAATTTTGATTCCAGTACAGATTTTCAATCGCAAAATACTTAAATTATTCATATTCAATCCCGATTTCGTACTTGAAACAATCCGAAAATGAGATTGATTTAAGTAAAACTAAGATTGAATCAATCTCAAAATGCGCTTCATTCAAGAATTATAATATTGTTTTAATCCGATTCCGTACTAAAAATAATCCGAAAGCTTCAAAGTCGTAACTTTACCATCTTTCTCATTTTTCGACGCCCAACCACTAGTAATAATCTAGTCCAAACAAAACCTTACCACTAACGATTTTAACTACAGGGAGTGCAGAGGTCGTTGGTTATAGTGCTAGTCCTTTTCGTACTCACATACATATGTACATAGACAAGTAACCGTAGCACATTCATAGTAGTCTCATCACATGAGTGGTTAACCACTCGGATTTGCTTACTTAATATTACATACAAACAAACAAAACGAAAGCATAACTAAAACATGCATATGCTGGACTAACTACAAGTGGAAAGGGTGGTTGTAGAAAACATGCAAGACATTCAGGCACAAATAGGAAAAATGGTTGTGTATTTTAATAATTATGAGTGTATGTACCTTCAAAACACTCTTCTATGTATGAGAGTAAACAGTTGGGTTTCAATCAGTGTTACCACCAGCAAAATTCAAAAATACCCCTAAGATAACGCAAAATTACCCAATTTAAATGAAATTACCCCTGATATCACATTAACGTTTAATTTAAAAAAACGAGCAAATTAGAATGTACAGTAGAATCGCGAAAAAGTTAACCAAAATGTCCCAAGGGCTGTTAACATTTTCGAACTATTTACTTTTCTAAACGGGCGTCAATTTGAATAATATACAATAATAAACATGGATCTTTCAGATATAACACACTAAACTTACTCCAATGGCTTAGTTTTCATAATAACAAAAAATTAACTCAGATTTTTTATATTTATTCGCCACAGCCTCGAGAATTTCAAACAATTTGTTTCTAGTTTTTGAGATCCATAATCCAACGCTATTGGTTTTCTTTATTAATTTTGTTCACATCTCTACTTTCTGCTAATTTCCGATGTTTTTTATCAAAACTTTCCGAAAAGTTAACTAAAAGTTAACTTTTTAGAGCGACGCAGGCATGCTAAAATTCGGTTAACTTATCCGCGAGATTAACTTTTCCGAGAGTTAACTTTTTCGCGATTCTACTTCACAAAGTCGATCAATTCTAAACAAATTGTTAAGAGTTTTCCCTTGGTAGGTTCTATATGCAATTATGGACCTACAACATCAAAAGTACGCTATGCCGAATATTATCAAGGTAACTACATCTATTTGTGATTTTTTTTTGTCTTAAAGTGATTTAAGGGAGGGAGGGTGTTTATATATGACCTACGTTTAACGCTTTGCCAACTTACACAAAATTTTGCCATGCCATAGTAGCTGCTTTTTATCAATACACACTAGGGTGTTCAAACGACAAATTCTTGCTCGATTAATCGAACAATTTTAGACGATTAATTGTTCGAATAATTAAAATATTTTAATTTCGATTAAAGGATTGTTCCAAGAATTTATGCCGATTAATCGAATAATAATAATGTGTAGTATTTCTGTTAAATGTATAATTTTTTTAAAATTGTAAGTCGAATAAACAAACAAAACGTATGTATGTGTCCGTTGGAAATAAGAAAAAACAGTAATGTTTAGTGAGTAGTGCTGGGAAACTATCGATAGTCTTATAATATCGAAAATATCGATAGAAAAATAACGATATCGATATTTTTATTTATTTTTGGCTGCAAGTTTACATTATTAATTGGCGCTAAATTACAGTTACATATACAAACAAGAATAATAGCAGGAGGTATCGATAGCTTAGCTGCTGTGCTTATTATAACTGCTAACTAGTGTCCTTTATGTCAACATTTGAATATGTTTACAATACCATCTGTATATATACGCCTTAATTGAGAAACTCATTCATTTCTACACCTCAAACTTTGAGTAAGCCATTTTTAAAATTTAAAATAAAAGCTTGAAAACTTTGGTGCGAAAAGTTTCTGGAAGCTTAAATAGACAAAAAAAAAATTGAAGTGCAATTGTGAGCATAGTTGGGGGTAGTGCAGTTTCAACTCACACTTAGTGATAGTGCAAAAATATTGCAATCATTTTTTTGATGTTGAGTGATGAATTGAAAATTTGCAGCCTCACTAAACATGAGTGATAGTGATGTTAAAAAAATTTGCACTCGAAAAAAAATAGTTTGATTTAAAATAGAGCAATCATCAGTTTATTGCAACTTTTTTTTCTTCACTCATTTGAGTGCAACTAAAATTGTTGCACTAAATTTAAAATCAAAAACTTGTTTTTTCATGATTAAAGCCAAAAATTGACAAAATTTAATTTTGTTTAATGTTCTTTGCTTATGCATATCCTCCAAAAAAATCAAAAACCATGCACATACAAAGGTACATTTTATATTTTTTGATTTCAAGTCCAAATTTTGCACTTTTTGAATTGAGTGCATATTTTTGCATTCAATCTGCGTTTAGTGTTTGCTAGTGACAAAATTTTCAATATCACTAAAAAAAATTTAGTGGTATTTAAAAAATTGCAATCATCACTAAAGCTGGTAAAAAAGAGTGCAAACTAATTTCTTTGCAGTGTTATTTACTGATAGTGCACTGCTGATTTAAATCAATATTTAGTGCACTACTCCCAACTATGATTGTGAGCATAATGAAATACAATGAACGACGATTAGAGGAAAAGTCCTCTAGCTCGATTATCTTTTGACTGGAGAATCAAAACCAATTTAGAGCATTTTTTAAAGTTATTACATATGTTTCTAGAGGAGATAGCGAGACATTCATTGGTCACCCTTAATTGGGTCTCCGGACACGGGGACATACATGGAAACTGCTTGGCGGATTCGTTGGCGTATGCAGGGACCACCTTGAATCGAGACGGTTCAGCATATAATGTTGGTGTTTCACTTCCAAGGAGAAAGCAATTTATAGCGCACAAGTTTCACCTTATTGCCAATCGGAGGTGGCACGATGAAACTACCTGGGGGGAAACCAGGAAAATCTGCTCTTCAGACATCACCTAAGGTCCATCGCCAATTGCGCCAACCACTCAATCTTTTGCTTGATAAACTGTGGAAATAAATTTTTTTTAAACAGCGGCTTTTGATGAATATACTGTAATTTTCTTAGATCAACAAAATCTTAAATGGTATTAATTTCATCACTAAAATCAAATCCTATTATTATTGTTTGTTTTAATCTGATTGAATTTTACATTATACCTGATATACACCTCAAAGAAATTACCCACGCTCTACCCACGACAGTAAAAATTACACCAAATTCGGGTAATTACCAACAAAGTGGCAGCACTGGTTTCAATACATATTGGAATGTTCTTATGCGCCCCATACACGTTTCAATTCAATTGTCATCTGAGTCTTTCAACTGAATTGAAAGATTTTAAATAAATTTTAAAATTTAATGAGAAAAAAAAGACAATTTTTAAAATACTTAACTTTTTTTTGCAAAAGAAAACTACAAGCATTAATTTTGACAGGTGATCAAGAGACTCGAGCAGACACAGTACAATCGAATTGAAAGACTTAAGGCCCAACTATAATATGCATAAGCTCGCTTAAGCTACTGCCAAAAATTAACAAAAAAATTAAAAAAGCATTTAAAAAAACCAAAATTAAATCAAGAAATATTTTTTTCCGTACGGAAAGTGCGATCTGTTTCGCACCTTCCTTAAGCAAATGCCACTTTCATAAAACTAACCAAAAAGTTTTCTAAATTTCAATATGGTTAGATCCTTATTAATCACGTGTGTTCGCACAATTGCTTCAGCCAACTTAAGCATATCATAGTTGGACCTTTAGAAGTCAACTTGAAAAAATCAAAATCTTTTGATTTTTCTTCAACCAACTCGACAACTGTCAAACTAATCAATTGACGTTACAATTTAATTGAAACGTGTATGGGCTGCTTTGTACTAGAAGGGATTTATCATAATGGTTTTTAGTAAAACGTATAAACTCTTCTAGAGCTATTTCAATAGTTTGTTGACATAAAAAAAAACCTTTAAAGTACCAATATGAAATGTTTGTTTTATCAGAGTCCTTATCCTCTCCCCCCCCCCCCCCCCTTCCATATAACATAGAGAAAGAAACGTATTTACTACGGTGGCAGGCGCGGATCCAGCTCGAGCCTTAGGGGGGGGAAAATTTTTTTTGGTACAAAAAATTAAAAAATTTGTTTTTAAAAGTTTATTATAATTAATATGTGTATATTTATTAAAAAAAACTCAACAATAAGGTTAAATGAAATATAACAGTAGTTCAATATAAATTAATTTTTTTTAATAAGCAATTTATGATTTCCTCGTGAGGAAAATTTAGATAGTACGGTCTTTCTTCTGTCATTGTTGATCTGAGCCATGTTTTTATTAGACTACGGGTAGGAAATGACCTCTCTCTCGTAGCATTACTGACGAGTAGGGCAAGTTTTTTATGGAATATGCCATTTGCCATTTCTTTAATTATTTTTTTAAAAAGCAATTTTTGGACCAGCTTGCTAAAGAATACCTTTTTGCAACATAGAAAAAAATTTTTAAATAAGCTTAGCGAATATGAGGCAGAATCAATTCGAAATGCTAACTGAATAATGCAAAAATCGGACGTAAAAAGTACGTTCAATGCATCTCCTCAAGCCTCTTAAAGTTACAAACGAAAGGGATTTCTACAAATGAAAGCTTTGGCTTAATTGATAGTGCTAAGGAAAATAATACAAGATGTCAGTAAAAAAGATTTTGTTGAAAAGTTTAAAAAACGTTTTAGATCGTAATGCATGTGGTAAATTATTCAATACTCCTGCAAAATCTATATGCCTTGGCATTTCAATTTTAAAAAAGTGTTTTAATCGATTTTCTCACAATTTTGTTTTAATGAAAGTGACACGGATGAATTTATTGACAATCTTTCTCCATCTGAACTTTTAGTGTTCAAATATGCTCCAGTTACATCTTGCGATGTTGAAAGAGTGTTTTTCATTTATAGAACTGTTTTATGTGATAACAGGAAATTATCAGGGGTGTTCAAGAAATCGAAGACTCAAAACGCAAAAATTTTAAACGTCGTTCTTTAATAACATTTCCCTGATAAAAAAAATTTGATGACAAATACAAAAATATTTCTTTATTAAACAGAATTTTATAACAAATATTAGATAAAACACAACTTCCAAATTCTTGCGTTTACCCTCCAGTAGTTTTTCTTTTTTTTTTTTTGACAATTTGAAGAAATATATTATTGTACTTACAATAAAAACGTAATAAAATATATGTTAATAAAGTGTTAATAACATTTTTATTTTTGCCATTTTTTATACTTTTTCGTGCCATTTTGAACTTGCCCTGCTGACGAGCATTGAAACGAAAATTTGAAATATTTTTCTTAGATTTCGGTAGATATCTTCATCACAGTTTATTAAAGCATCTACAACGTTATCTGATAGATTTTCAGATATTTTCCATGTTTGTTGCCAATGCAACAGTTCAGACTTTAGATGTTTAGATGTTAGTAGGTGTGTATCTATCTCTTTTATCAAACATAGTCAGCTCATCAGCTAGTTGTGATTTTAAAAGTTTTGTATTTGTATTTGACTTGATTACACTTTGAGGTAGAAGTTTAGGTATGTTCAATACATTTAGGAGATCTATTGGGAAACGTGTTTTGAGATCTTTTAAAATAAATTCAATAAGAGGAATGTAACCAACAACTCGGTAGTAATCTTCAACATTTTGAATGTGATTGGAACCTCGATTTGATCGCAAATAACTTTAACTTTTTCAAAAATCGCTTTAAATAGTTCTTCGGCTTTATTTCTTTTCTCTTCAAGGCACATGATTTAAGTTTTGATAAGGCTTGATCCTTTTTGAAGATCTATATCGTGCTTTTGTAAAATGATACTATTCCTCAAATAAATTCAAAAGTACTAAGCGAGTTCCTTAATATAAGGCTTTTGTTGAAGTATCTCTACTTTTCCACTCAGATATTTTTTCCAAAGCTTCTACTATATGATGTACACTTGTTTCAAAGTGTAAAATTGAGTCGTGACGATCCAACCATTTGTCTCGCATAATGTAGAGAGTTTGGCTCCCAAATACTTTGCTGAAACTGTATTTCGCTTGGGATGAATATATTTAAAAAAATTTGTCGTTTCTTTAACAAATAATTCAACTTATTGTATTAATGGCATTTTGTTGCTTTTTAAAATTGAGTTGTTTGATTTATGGGAATAGCAAGGCGTTTGTTTTGCATTTGTCCAGAATTTTATAACAGCTCCATTTTCTGATGACATCAGAGGACACCCATCTGTTCCATTTCCTACACAATTTTTTAGGTCAAGACTAAACTTTGTCAAAGCTTTTAGAACTATTGATGATAGTGCCTTCGCATCAATTGACATATCACATTATCAATATCCTTTGAAGCCTCTTCAAATGCGTTTACAACAAAGCCAATAAATGCTTTCCTAATAATTTTTTGTTGTATGTTGAAATATCTTTAAGATAAGGAAATCTGGGTTTTCCCCGAAAAATCTGTGTTTTCGTAAAAAATTATCGAATAGAATTTTGATTCATATAATAAAGGCTTATTAATAATTCAACCGCATTTACAAGTCAAAATTTATTCTTTGGATATAAATAGATGCCACCTGCTGGGATTGAATGTAGAATAATAAGTATTTAACTACAGTAAACTAGATGTTTCATTGGAAATATCTAATAAATAGCTATTAGAATTAAGTTTTGGATACTTATTGAAAATTTCGTTAGATTCAATAAAAAAAAACAAAAAAAAACTTTGCTGGGATTTCCTAAAATTTTGTGCATATAAAAAAATATTATTATTGGGAATTCTTGTATTATCGAGAGAAACCAAACATATTTTTAGAATTTAGGGGGGGGAAATTTCCTTATTTCCCCCCCCCTGAATCCGCGCCTGTACGGTGGGTATATCATTGATGGAAAATTGAAATATTTAGATGGTACTGACAACTAAGCAAAATCGTACTTTTTTCAATATTTTGGTACTTTTTTAAAACATTTTTTGCTCATATCTCAGCCATTTATGGACCAAGCTGGCTAAATTTCAACAGCAAAATTCTGATGAGGATATCTAAAATTAAAATATACCAATAAGCAGTGCTGCCATATCCATTTGATAATATGTAATACATTTTGTGTATCCAATGTTGTAAACGGGGCTTTAGAGTCGAAGTTAAGGTTTTTGTACCGGAGTCGTAGTACCCACAAAAAATTCGCGACTCCGACTACAATATTTGTCGGCATAAAAAATGTTAAAAAAGTTCTAATAATTTCCAAAATAAAAATATTTCGAAATTTGCTATGCAATATTAAAAATATTGATTCGATATTTTTTCTAATACTTTTCTTGCTATATTTAACCATTTATAAGGTACTGCCTTAAAAAACGAGTTTAAAGTCAAATAAGGACCAGTCTCATATACATTAAGCATTCAGTTGGAATTTCAGCGGCTGGAGTCGGAGTTAGTACTAACTTCCTAAGAAGAAGCATAACAAAAACAGTACTAAAACTGACGTGGGGATACCGTGGTATTTTTGAAAGGAAAAAGGTCTGAAAAAAGTACCTTAGTTCTGAATTTTCCATCACTGGTGTATATAGGTACATGTGTTCCTAACCAAAGAAATAATGTTCTTGTAGTTTGAGTATTTTGAAATAGATTACAAAATTTAATGAACCTTTACATGTATTAGTTTGATTGCAATATTGTATTTTAACTTAACTGACATTCAAGAATACACACATTTATAAGTATGTATGTATGTATTTCGGTTTTTGTGTGATCACATTTGTATTAAAGAATTTAGGACAAAAAATCTAGATGTTCATGGAGGAGTGTGTGCTCGTGTCAAAATTGTGGGTGTCTTAACTTTTTTTGTTATGTTTATTTTTTTCTTTTTACTTTATTATAACAAAACCATTACAACTTCAAATTATTTTCGTTCAATCTAATGTGCTTTTACACAGATTATATTAAGCAAAACCACACTGTGTAGTTGACTTATCCGTTTTGTTTTGTCGGCAGACCTCTTAACCCCACAAAATAATCAATAACAAAAAAAAAACAAGAACACTGTTAACCAACATGAGTTTTAATTTTGGGGTTTTGTTTGATTTTAATTGTTTTGTTCGTTAGTGCGTAATAACTGAGATATGCGAAACTAAATAGTCGAGTCATATAAAATGTAAAGATTTATTTAGTTCATATATTTGTAATTTTAACATATTTTATAATGAAAAATCTATTATTTAACTATGATCATGTTTGTTACTACGTTCCGTCTTTTCAAAAAATTACAATAAAATACACGGTTTCAGCAATTGTTGGCACCAAAAGCCGTTACAAATTAAAAAAATAATGCTGGTCGGCATCTAAATATGATCAAAACAATGTGCATGTGGAATTGATACATATCAAGGCGAATTCAACTTCAGGTGGTGTTCAACCGACATCTTTAAAGGCTAGTTTACACTATCACACAAGTCTTACGATATAGAGATAGAAATCAAATGAGTTTTGTTGCCCATTGACCTCAAAAAGTCCTGATGACCTAAGGAGACACGACATAGCAGTCCTTCTTGTATGGATGTGTAGTGGTAGTATACCCACTATAACCTCAAGTGGCGTCATGGGGCACGTGCGCATTACCCCCGTCAGCCCGGTCAGGGCCAGACACACCATCGGCTGCAGCCTGTTGCACTTTTCCATTGCAGTCACCTGCTGAATCTTAGGCCACCATACCTGTGGTGGTTATCGGTCTGACCATCGTAAAGTATAGCCATTTTACCATACTGGGACTAAAGCCCCAAGTTCTCCCAAAGAAGCTGTTGCATGCCCAAAAGGCCCTAACCGCCTTCCTGAGGGTCTGATCCAAGTGCGAGTTCCAATTAAGCCGTTTTTCCAGAACAATTCTTAGATACTTAACCTCTTTGGGGTACTCAACCTCCGTTCCGTCAACCACCAGCCTTACAAGCCTGTAGTTATACCTTCTCGTGCACGGTATCACGATCGCCTTCTTTGGATTCAGCGCCCTTTCATGGCTCCACCCGAGAACCTTGGCGAGAGCACCCTGCATCATCTCAGTGATTGTGCTCTCTAACTTAACAGTCACCACTATGGCCAGGTCGTCCGCATAGCCCGAAGTCCATATCTCTCGATCCTGATCATCAATTACCAGGCACCATAATAGAGGGAATAGCAACCCCTTCCCCCCTGTGGACAACCCTTAACATCACTGATGCTGACACTAGCGTCGTCGCAGGAGGCGGTGATTTTCCTGCCCCTCAACATTGCCAAATCCAGTTGACTGTGCGCTCATCTATCCGTTTCCGCATCAGAGCATCCGTAATAGAATCGTAGCTGGTGTTATCAAAGGCACCCTCCACGTCAAGAAATGCACACAATGCAATTTCCTTATTACGTTATAGAGTTTTCTAAAAACCGTAAAAAAATGAAACAGCGGTTTCGGTTTTAAAATGATTAAAACCGCTCGATTTCGGTTCGGTTTTGAAAATATCAAAGTTAAACTTCATACATAAACATTTATATGGTTTTGTATGTAATAATATTTTTAATTTGTTTCACTTCAGGTACTTTTATTAACCCTTAAGTGTATACCTGTGCCTGGCCAGGCATTTTTGGCTTTTTCCAGTTTTTTTTTATATAATCTTAAGTATATTAGAACGAAATTTTATGTGTTCCTCAATCAAAGTGTTTTTTACCAGAAAATGAGAAAAAAGTGTAAATTTAAGCCTGCAGTTTTTCCCTAATGTGCAGGTCCAGTAGCCGCTCAGCGGTCTTGAGCAGAAATGAAATAAGGCTGATAGGTCTATAGGATTTCGGCTTCTCCAGAGGCCTGTTGCCGGTTTACTTCTAGTCATTTTCCTTTACCCGGAAGTGCTTTACTGAACATTTTATAAGCACAAAATGTTACCCATCACTGTTTCAAAACGAAAAAATTAAATATTAAACAAACACTCTGCTAAAATGAAAATGCTTTTATTTTGACTTCAAATAATTTCTGATACTCATTATTATGTGGTGTTGGGTTATCAGAGTTCATTTTTATTTTACCAACTAAATTAAAAAAAAAATCACACAAGTCAACAAATATAACTGAAAGAATAAAAGGGGTTTGTTTAAATAAATGTATGAGTTTCATACAAAACATTAGAGTGGTTCGAAAAGTTTTTACTTTTTTTATTAGTTCGGTAACATACAGAAAAAATGTTCACCATTTCTTTTCAAATAAACCATTAATCAAAAATAAAATCAGTTTTTATTCAAAATTTAATCAAGTTTTATACACTTTATACGTTAACTTTTATTAACAACATTACTGCATTCTATAAAAATATAAAATTTCTTAAAAGATTTCAAAATTGTACATTTTTTCTTTGGATTAAGTTTTCTTCAAAATCGAAACGATGTTAATGCCCATATAATTTGATATAATACACATGATATGAAAAACTTAATATGATGTGATGTTATTTGATTATGTGGTTGTTTTATTTTGAGGTCAAAATAAATTTAGAATTAGTTTCAAAAATTAAAAACTGTAAATGAATCAAATTATAAAATGACACACATTTAATTAAAAGTTATAAACGATTCATTTAAAAAATTACACACACTTGCACAAAGTTGTTCACTCCCATTTATTTACAATTCTCCTAAAATAAGGACTTTGAACACATTTCAAAATAAACTCGTTTATTTTTAAATTAAAGTTACTTTGTTAAAAAGCAAATTAAAACCTGCAACACAAGGAAATTATCTTTTTGAATAAAATTCAAGATTGGCAACCGATGCCGTTATTAATACCAATGCCGCTTGAATACCGTTTCAAATTAAATACCGCGCAGTGGGACGGTGCAAAATTATTTTTATTACTAGCGGACCCGGCGAATTTTTTCTCGTCCCAATTTTAAATGCCAAAATCACACCTGTCAGATGGCGCAAAGTCAAAGTCAACGTATAACGCCTTCAATCGGATTTTGGCTGGGAACTTTCTATTTTTTAATTTTTTTTTTTTTAATTTCCCAAGCTAATCCCGCAAAGCTTTTATGCTTGTCTGCAGGAAAGAAACCAGAGTCTCTGGCGGGAATCGAACCCGCAACCCCGGCGCTGATAGACTAGCTCGCTACCAGCTAGCTAACCGGGGCACTCTTGGAAAGCCATTAAGGAATAATTTAACTAGCAATATGCCAAAATCGACTTTTTGCGGAAAAGAACTTTTTTATTGTTGAAAATGGTTCTTTAGGGTATCAGAAGCAACTTTTGTTCCGCGACTTTTTTATAATTCCGCTATTTACAAAATTACCGTTATTTTTAGGTTCTTGAAGAAAATCAAAATTTTAACCGTTAAATTTCCAGAATTCGGCCAAATTAAAAGTCATAACATTATAAAACTAAAACATTTGCATCATTGTAATTTTTTATATTTTGTTTTTTTTATATTAAAGATTAAGGGAAATATGTATGCAATAACGTTTTAACCACTTTCATTTTTTACAAAAACCTTACATTTTGCTTTTTTTTAACCACTTTCATTTTTTACAAAAACCTTACATTTTGCTTTTTAATATGTTTTTTAATTAAAACTAAACTTTTTCTTTTGCTTGTAAATTTCCTGAATTATTTATCAGTTTGATATGGAGCAATTCCATATAAAAACGATCAAAATTGGCAAATTTTTGGACGACCCCTCTCCGATTTTAAAGTAAATAGTCTCAATCGATTGCCCAGCAAAAAATAATGTACCTACATATTTTTTTTGTTTTATAGTGACTGGTTAAGTGGTTGTGTACACCACTGTCATGTGACAAAATTGAAGAATTCTTCATAAGGGACCCATTGAAAGTTGTTTAAAAAAAAAACTACTAAAGCGATCGCAACGGGTTGGAAAGGTATTGAATCAGGCTTTAATTGAAAAATAAAATTTTCCTAATTTTTCTTAGAAATTTACCTTTAAATTTTCCCATGAAAATTAAATTTTCCGATTTTCCACAGAAGCTCCTAAATTTTCCGGCTAATTTTTTTTTTGGATTCCTCATAATTTTTGCTTTAAGAATCAGCAATAAAAAAATGGGCCCCGACTCTTGTTTGGACAGGAGAAGAGCATTTAAGAGACCACCTTGTTAAAAATACATTTTAAAAATTATTTTACAGTTAAAAATACATTTATGAAGAAAAAATCTTTCTTATTTTTCTTAGAAATTTACCTTTCAATTTTCCCATGAAAATTAAATTTTCCGATTTTCCACAGAAGCTCCTAAATTTTCCGGCTAATTTTTTTTTTTGGATTCCTCATAATTTTTGCTTTAAGAATCAGCAATAAAAAAATGGGCCCCGACTCCTTGTTTGGACAGGAGAAGAGCATTTAAGAGACCACCTTGTTAAAAATACATTTTAAAAATTATTTTACAGTTAAAAATACATTTATGAAGAAAAAATCTTTCTTATTTTGCTGCTTATACTTAATTACAATATTTATTAAAAATTTCAATTGTCTTGGCATCATTATAAAATTAAAGTAACTCTAAATTTAGCACGTCGGCAGACGAAGAGTACCGCTTTACATTAATTGACATATCAGAAATATTTGGTATGAAGCAATGAAACTTTTGCGTTCCAGTTATAGTTTTGACATTATTATATCTGTTCTGAATTCGTCGCTCCATGGCATCGTGTTCTTTTTGAGTGCATAAAACTGTGTTAATGGCAATTTCCTTGCTTTGAATCCACGAAAACAAATGTTGTACATTTAAGATCTGGTCAGTATATGGCCTTTGCAAACTTGCATTAGTCGCCATGCGTTTTAGGGTTCCCCCTAACGCATCGCATGGGCCCTTACCGTGGGACGTCGCGAAAAAGTGCCACTCGACCTTGCAGTTTTGTTCTTCTTCAATTATGCAAAGATTGTAAACATTTTTTTTATTCTTGTACTGAGAAGCCGCGCCGTCTGAGAAAAACGTTACTTTGTCGATTGCATCGAATTTTGATCTTAAGAATTCAAACAGTTTCATTTGAAATAAATAAACGGACACTTAATTATGAGCTAAACTCTCCGCGACAACAACCAGGCTTACGGTCTGTAGTTCGTTATCTTCGTTTTTGAAATAAATGCAAAAAGGATGCACCGTGCACTGGTCGTTTGCCCAGTGATAAGCCTGAATTTCATCCTGAACGAGAAAAGTGTAATTCTCGGCAAAGTCGCTTATCACAATGAATTCATTTTGGGCTAATTTCTCCTTACATTCCTTTAGAAATTTCGATTGCATCTCGGATATGAAATGGTGCGCCTTCAGTTCATTCAACTTGAATCCGAATTCATCGATGAATTCCGGAATCTGCTTTACCACGGTCTCAAGGGAACATCTGCCGCTGCTAATTATCCACTGTTTGAAATGCACCTCCTGAATTAACAGCTGTTCAAACTTTTCCGCCAAATATTGCTCTAGCTCGTCAATCTTCGGACAATTGTCGCATTTGGACAGATGACAATTTTCCGTGGGGTATGGTCCCTATATGTTTCAATTTCACCGTGAAATACTTTCAATTTCTTGCATGGAAAGAAAATTAATTTGATGTTTTGATGAAAAATGCAAACGCAGACTGAATGCGTTCCGTGCCTGCCTAATGCCAGCACGCATTCTTTTGGTCGTAGGATGGCAAACTTAGAAAATCCCACTTTTTCTGCTGGGTATTTCTCATTGAACTGATGGTATGCTTCGGATAGATTACATAATAATAATCGGCGCTGCTTGTGTACTTTTTCTCCATCTTCACGTGTGATAACATAGTCACGTGTACCTGGGCAGGCGCGGCTGTTGTCATCATTGCAGTAAAAATCTTGAATCAATTTCACCGTTGCTTCGCTGAGGGTCCTTGAGCCAAATTTCTTGGTGGGAGTCGCCAATATGCCCTTCTGTCGAACTAATTCTTTGCTTCTTCTCGCGATGTAAAAAGATGTTTGAAACTGTTCAGAAATCTTGCGTATAGACCATGATTGAGGCAGCACAGATAAAATGAGATATTTCTCCGGAAAAGTGGTCGCTAAATTGAATTTTCTTTTCAACTGCTCAATCATTTGTTTGCCGTCATCAACGTCATCTGCTTGACTGCATTCGTTATCAGAGCCTTCATCAAATATTGTCGCGATTGCACTCATAACCTTGCCTTTTTTTTCTTTCCTGTATGTTTCACTTCGCAACTTTCTTTTTCTAATAGACGTTTCACCTAAAGTGGTAATAGCCTCATTCAAAGGACTCAAAGACATATTGACCATCGGAATGTCTGCCTCACTATCAGATGAAACATTTTGTTCACTTGTCATTTCACTCTCGGATTGTGGCTGCATTTGTTTCAAAGCATTTGCTTGTTGAGACAAATTGATTTTACACTTGGGGCAAATGAATTCTGCTTCTTCACCGTATTGTATATTTAATTCATTCATGTATCGCTTCGAAACACCAGTTTATTTTAATACTTTTATCTTTTTCGAACGATGTCCACTCTTGTTAAACGGACTGCAGCAAAATTTATTCATTTTACTTTAAATTGTCTTTACAGCTTCACTCTTTACTTTACAAAAAAAAAAACACTTTAGCACTTTCACGTTTAGTATTAGTGACTCAGAGTGTGTGAAGTATTTATATTTATTTTTTGGTAAGAAATAGGTAAAAAAAAATAAGCGATATTTGCTTTTCTTTAATAGGAAAATTTGCGTGAACTACTGGTCATAAAATGTTTTTTAAAGAGGGACTTAATTGGTTACTGCCAATAAGCCGACCACAGGTCATAAAATGTTTTGCAAATTTTTTAAATTACCAGGTAATAAATATTTCGCCATATTTATGGAAAATCCGTGTTTTATGACTTGTTTCTGCACGTGTCATTTTAGGCGAAATATTTATTACCTGGTAATTTAAAAAAATTACAAAACATTTTATGACCTGTAGCTTCAGTCGGGTTTGGTGTGCCATTACATTTTTATATATATTGTAATTAAGTATAAGCAGCAAAATAAGAAAGATTTTTCTTCATAAATGTATGTTTAACTGTAAAATAATTTTTAAAATGTATTTTTAACAAGGTGGTCTCTTAAATGCTCTTCTCCTGTCCAAACAAGGAGTCGGGGCCCATTTTTTTATTGCTGATTCTTAAAGCAAAAATTATGAGGAATCCAAAAAAAAAAATTAGCCGGAAAATTTAGGAGCTTCTGCGGAAAATCGGAAAATTTAATTTTCATGGGAAAATTTAAAGGTAAATTTCTAAGAAAAATTAGGAAAATTTTATTTTTCAATTAAAGCCTGATTCAATACCTTTTCAACGAGCTATCACTCGTTGCGATCGCTTTAGTAGTTTTTTTTAAAACAACTTTCAATGAGGTCCCTTATGAAGAATTCTTCAATTTTGTCACATGACAGTGGTGTACACCACCACTAAACCAGTCACTATAAAAAAAAAAAAAAAAATGTAGGTACATTATTTTTTGCTGGGCAATCGATTGAGACTATTTATTTTAAAATCGGAGAGGGGTCGTCCAAAAGGTGATCGCTTTCATATGGAATTGCTCTATGTAAACAAAAACAGCTGATTGTTTTTTCCTGTCCGAACTTACCCAAAGAAAAAGTTCGTGCAAATTTGTACAGGAAATGAAAAAAATTACTCTCTCAATTACTCTCTTTATTGCACAAAAATTGTTATGTGGAACGCTGTGTATTATTTCAACAAAAACCAGAAATGGAAGATTACTACCCAAACTAACTATTCAAGACATAAAAACATTGATTTTGTAGCTTTTAACATAAATAATGCGTTAAATTCATAAAAAGTCAAAAAATCCTAGTTTAAAGGGTCACCCTAAATATCCGTTTTAGGACAAGTAAAGGCACTCTAATAAGCAAGTAGGGTACTTGACTCTACCCCCGAAATATTAAAAATCATTTGGCATTCATAGCTTGAAAACGAAAAAGTTAATTTTTTTTGGCATATTGCTAAATTTAACACAAAATTTCGTACAAAAAAATAAATTTTCGATTTTTCCAATTTGCCGCTTTTGCGGAGAGATTTTCCAATTTTCCGCATTTCGCATTTTTCCATGATTTAAATGAATCCAAAATTTTCTCCCGTAAAATCCATCTCCTCGAAAATACGAACAACTGACAAAAAATTTTAAAAGCCGTTCTCATTTTATGAATTACTATACATTTTTTACACCACTTTTTTATACATATTGGATTTTGCCACTCACCTCCGCCCGCAGACCGAAAAATCAGACTTCACAGTGGCACCCGCCTGAATATTCTGAAGATTCCCTAAAAATTTCATCAAAATCAGCCCAGCCGTTTTGGAGTCCATACGTTACATACATACATACACATCCTGTTTTATATATAGAATGACTTTCTGATGACTGAATTTTTAATTATCAGCTTTACACCTGAATGCCACTACTGCACATTTTTAGATTTTTATACCCACTGACATGGTGAAAAGCAAATAAGGAAAAATACGAACTTCTTTCAGCTATAGCCAGGCAATATTTAGTGATATTGTGCGCAAAGCAACACGCAGAGAAAAAATATGGTTGGGCATGGTTACGGCAACCACACTGTGTTTATTGTAACAATATATTGTTGTTGTACACAAATAATTGTTATTTTTATTAAATATCAGCATTATTATAGTTACTGTAAACATATTAATGTTTATCGCAATTATAAATTTGAGTATTGTTGACCGAAAAATAATTATTTTTCTAACAACTAAATTAAGATAACTTTCAAAACATATTATGTTACTCACAGCCATAACATGATATTTAATAGCCATAACATGATAACTTTATACACATTTATCATAATAAGTTTAAGATGCAATCAAAATATCGTTACTCTAATAATATTTTGGTATCGCCATTTGTAAAATAATTTTGTATCAGTTGTGTCGTGTTTTACATAAACATATCGAATTATTTGTTAGTGAGTGGCTAAATAATAAAAAAATAACCATTAAAATAAACAAGAAATTAAAAAAAAATATTAAAAAAGAAATATCAAAATAACCATTAAAATAAACAAGAAATTAAAAAAAAAATAAAGAAAAAACATTAAAAAAGGGTTGTAGTGTCACAAAATAAAATATCTCTGCTAAAAAATTTTAATATTCTTAAAGTGGTGGAAAAATTTGTGAAATATTGGTGCAAAATATTAACCATTACTGGTAAGTTTTGTGTTATTTTAAGAGAAAAATAATGAAAACTCCATAAAATAATTTATAAATAATTGCGACCTACGACAAAAAGATTACAGTAACTATATTATGTTTTTTATTTTATCAAAAGTATTTTTTTTTTCAATAAAAATATTGTGTTTAAAGTTGTATCATATTATGATGTAAAAAATTTATGTATAACAGTTCATATCACTTTGCATCATAATATGATTACTTCTACACTTATTATGATTGCCATGACAATAATATGATTACTTCTAAACTTATTATGATTGCCATAACAATAATATGATTACTTCTAAACTAATTATGATTGCCATGACAATAATATGATTACTTCTAAACATATTATGATTGCCATGACAGTAATATGATTACTTCTTAACTTATTATGGTTACCATGACAACAATATGATTACTTCTTATCTTATTATGATTACCATGACAGTAATATTTTAACTTCTTAACGTTTTATGATTAACAGGATAACAATATGATTAAGGGAAAAATATTATGATGTTATATTACGAACATATTTGGTCATAATATGATTTAATAACAATCGTAATATGGTGACTACAATCATGAATCTTATCATAATATGTTGCTCTTAGAATATGTTTACCACAACCATGTTTTTTCTTTGCGTGAATTTAAAAGATAATTTAATGAAATTTGGTACATTGAAAATGGTGAGAAACGGTTCATAATTTCACATGACTCCCATTCAAACTTATTTCCGGAATAGCCTAAAACCCATATTATTATGTTGGTATTCAGATTAACTTTGGTCCAAACATATTTTCTTGCAAACTTAATCATATGTATATGTAACGAAATTTTATTAAAATATTGTCTTGATAGGTCCAGAATTGTACATAGATCGTATATAAAACCCTCCCTTAAATCACTAAATGACAAAAAAAATCCCACATCGTCAGCTCATTATTGGTTTGACCTACCGACCATTTTTAAAAAAAGTTAGTTAGGTATGCGAAATATATTTTTTTGATACCCCCTCTCTAAATCAGAAACCTGTTTCGCGAAATTGTTTATGGTTTCTGAGATATTAAATATTAATTTTTTAATTTTCTTCTTATAAAAACGTACAAAATAAATTTCATTATTGCTTTGCTTCATAGCCGTTAGGAAAACAAGTAGTTTAAGCAAAAGCATTGTCGAATCAGTAGGCCTAGGCAAAACGACTGTTGATTTTTTGTAGAGTTGTGTTTGCTTGCATGAAATTGTTTTTGTAACAACTTTTTTTGATATACAAACATATTTTTTATATTATGCACAAACAAAGTGAGTGTTGTTTCTTTTTAATTTCTGCATAGACCTTATATAATAATTGGATCATGAGCAAAAGAAAATACATATGTAATATGTCAACAAGAAAAAAGATTTGTTGAATAATAATACGTAAGTAATTAATTTCTAAAATGTATTTAAAATATACAAATGGAACTTTTTTTGTAAAATGCATTTACTTGTACCTATATACACATACATATGTATGCTTCCAATGAGAACGATGGTTGTGTGATGTCACAGTTCCTACATACGCAGTAAAAAAAATTATATCTGCCTGATGTCGTAATCTTTATTTCTATCATTCTTGGTATTACATATAAAAAAATATGTTTGTTTTTGTATGAAGTTTAACTTTAATATTTTCAAAACCTGGCCGAAACCGACCGGTTTAAATCATTTTAAAACCGAAACCGCGGATTCACATTTTTACGGTTTTTAGCTAAATCTAGCTCATCATAACATAGGCCTTATATAAAGCCTACTCCTGGAAAAGAGTTAAGGACACTTCAAACCGTAACAAGAAATAATGCTACTGTAATAAAACCTTAACTTAAACTATCAACATGCACATGTTTAACATAAACAATTAATGCAAAAATATAAACAAATAATAATTTTTAAAACAAAATACATATATTGCTATGCACTTTTATATAAATTTTACTTTCTATATTTTTTCTTTTTTTTTTTTGATTTTAAAATATTTTTTGGCTAACTCTCTTGAGTTATATCACACAATTTTTGGAGCTTCAACCGCAAAAAACCACTCGTTCGACCTTAACCTTCGTATAGGAAGACGAGAGCTTCCATTACCCGCTCCAGAGTATTTTGGTCTCCACAAGTAAACGTCTGAGTTATTTCATTGGTACTCCACCAGTAAATCTTCTGAGTTATATATGGTTATCCACCAGTCACGTTAAAAGTTTGAGGTTAAAAACGATTGCATATAGTTAATGCTGAAAACCGCAAAAACTGTAACTCGGTACAGTTATACGACGCCGAATCATTAACCAATGCGGGGTGACACCGCAAAACGCACGAAAAGCAGACAAACAAGAACGACCTGCTTGTCCTTACAAAATAATGACAAAGAGCGCGAGCTGCTTCTCCACTCACAGCAGTTTTACGAGTGATATTTTTTCTTTAAACGTAAAAAATTTCTACCTTGTAAACAATACTAAATTCGCATAGTTTCTTCTTCTTCTTTGAAAACATCCATCTTGCTTTGATAAAAAGTTTACATTTGGCAAATATGAATTTTATGAAATAAGCGAATATTCGGCGATACAAATACGATTATTCGTAACCTTCCTAAAATGTATACATACATGCATATATGTAAAATATAAATATTAAAGAGATAATAAAATTTTTAGAATACTCTAGCGAGGAGTTTCCCTTTGATACTTGTCACCAGTTAAAAAAAAATTATTATTTAAGTCGATTGGTTTTTAGCATTCTTATTTTTTTTTTTTTTTAATTAAATTATAAAACCGATACCATTATAAAAGTGTCTGTACCTATAAGTCGATATAATTGAAATACCGATGCGGACACCGAAATACTTTAATACAGATAACGAAATTCTTTTCGGTTGCCAACCTTGATCAAATATAATTTGTTGCTTAAAGTAACATATAAACCTATCGGCAGGATTTATTTTTTGGTTTATTTATAGTTTTTGTTATTTTTGGCACTCAGAACTTAAGTAAATAGTGCCTCAGGAGTATTTTGCCACTTCATTATTTGGTGGCAAACAAAGAAGGCAACGAATGTAGACAAAAGCAACGATAACAATAATAAAATCAAAAGAAAAACATTTGAAATTAACATGACTTTAACGCTTTTAGAGGCAGAGACGTCACGCACACAAGCACTAACATTAACTGAACTGAAGGCAAATACAAACAAGAAGGAAGTACTCAACTATAGTTTTATATTAAACTAAATAAAAACATCCCACCAAATAATAAGGCTTGGTCGCAAATGGAAAATGATTTAAAATCAAACCCTTTCTCAAGCCACAAAGGTTTGAAAATAATTTGGATTTTGTAGCATTGCCAACAAAAAGAGAATTTTTTTTTCAAATTGAGAATTTAATTAATTTTTAATTTGTGGATTGTATTATTTATCACTTAAGTGCTGCCAAGTTTAAAGCAGCCGATCCATTATGCATTGTTTTTCGCCATATTATTTCCATTTTGCCCTATATTATGCAATAAATACCAAAATGGTTTCAACTAAAATATGGGGCAACTTAATTCCAAAAAAAAACAACATATGGCACTGCTACACTTTCAATATATATTGTAATATTTGAATCACGATCCATTTTAATGAATAGATGGTTGACATAAAATGAGGCTATTCTGCGATAGGTTTAAGGTTTATTTATTTGTGTCTTTCCTATGCAACAAGATTAGATCTTATTATTACAGCATAGAAATTTTAATTAGAATAAACATGTTGATTATAAATTATTCTAGAGAGTTTACATATAAATACTTATAAATTAATTAGTTTAAAGATAAAAAGATTTTTATTCAAAAGTGATGTGAAATTGAAGAATTAAAATGCAGAATCTTTGTCTAAATAAATGAAAAATATGATAAATAACAGTATAAAAGTTAAGTTGTAGAATACAATTTAAAAATTTCTTTTTTAAACTTGAATGCGTTACTATTTTGCTGAATGTTGTGAGGTAATGAGTTCCAAAGTCTGATAGTTCCGGTGAAAAAATGCCAGGAAGAGACAAGAGTTCGGTATCTCAAAGGAATTATCTTATTTCCCCTATTTGATCTTGTGAATGAAATTCGTTCATAAAGGTAGGCGGGTACTTTGTCATATATAATTTTATGTATACAAATGAGGCTTCTAATTTTGAGAAAATTTTCAAAAGTAACTCCGTAAAGTTTAGTTTTATGCGAAGAAATACTGTCATACTTTTTCAGACCATAAACATATCTAATAATATTATTGTTTATCATATTAAGTTTTCCCATGCTGGTCGAGTCGCAATTGGCAAATAATTCACAGCCATAAAGTAAACAAGGCATTAGATACGCCTTCGCAATAAGAATTCTTGTTTTTAGTGGTGTAAAATAATGTGTTGACCATAATGTTCGTAGCATGCCATACATTCTGCCGACAATTCTAATTACATGATTGCACCATGAAAGAGTGTCATTAATAATTATGCCAAGATTTTTTACCGAAGTAACAATTTCAATCTTATTGTTGTTTAGAAGAACATTAAAATCACGATTTAGATTAAGGGTTCTTTTATGGATTACCATGCATTTAGATTTACCAGGATTAAGGCTTAGCCCATTTCCCGAAGCCCAATGATGAATTCGATTTAAATCATCATTAATTTTCACTATCGATTCATCAATTGACTGCACAGTGCTATTTAAGTAGACCTGTACATCATCAGCATACATATGTATTTTGCAGTGCCTTAACTGTAAAGGGAGATCATTAACGTACAAAGCGAATAGAAGAGGTCCCAATATTAATCCCTGAGGAACACCTCTCGTTACAGATATAGAATTAGACGAGTTCCTATTCATGCATACAGATTGGGTGCGATTCGCAAGGTATGAAAACATTAATTTGCATGAGGTACTTGAAAAATTAAACATATTCTTAAGTTTGAAACATAATATATTGTGGTCCACCGTATCGAATGCTTTTGAGTGATCCAGAAGTATGAAAAAGTCAACAAAACCATCATCAATATGCCGTCGTATGTCCTCAGTAACATTAAGAAGAGCGGTTACACAACTATGCTTTGGGCGGAAACCTGATTGGTATTCAGAAAGTAGTTGGTGTTGATTCAAAAAAGTTGTAAGTTGATTATGTAGTAATCTCTCAAGTACTTAAGAAAGATATGGCAATATAGCAATTGGTCTAAATTCCGAATTTTGCTTTGGAACCGGTATTATTCTTGCATGTTTCCATTTGGCCGGGTAAGAGCTTGTAGTAATGATGGCATTATACAGATGAGTTATGTATGGTAATAGAAGAGGCAGCATTAATTTAACAAACTTAGGGTGAATATTGTCTGCACCAACTGCATTCGATTTGATTCCTAAACAGCAAGATAAGACATCCATTTGATCAACACATTGAAAGTTAAATCTATCGATAAGGTCGTCATTATCATTGTCTGCATTATTGTTAATATCATAAAAGTTTGGATTAGACATGGATATGGATTCACTAATACTGCAAGCTAAATGCTCCCTTAATATCGCGATACTGGAACGCGGTCAATATATGTTGAACGAGTAGCAGTGCTCTATAAGCAAACCTACACTGATAGAAAATGCATCTTCATAGTGATGATGCCCTAACATCAGAATTGTGACATCAATGTTACTACAAATGACATCAAAGATGCAAAAAGTAACATCAATCCAATGACTAGCAACGTCTTCGTACAAAAAAAGCAAAATTTCCTATATTCTATTTTTTAAATTATTTAGTTAAATACAACAAATTTTTAAACCATAATTAATGATTACGAAAACCATATGGGGCATGGTGCTGGTGTCTTATTATTAAGAGTTCTGCTGTAAACAAAGGTCGTAATTCAACAAACGTGAAACAAACATAAGTAACGGGTAAGTAAATAATAATATTCTCTCACTTTAACTTAAGTAAATTCCAATGACTCTGACTTAATGACAAACTGTCATTAAATTGATGCTAATGTGTCCTTCTCCGATGTTACTTCGTCATCGCACTGAGGACATGTTCGTCATTTCTATGATGCCGATGTGTCTTCCCATTGATGACATAATTTCATTTTGACCCAGATGACACTTTGGCCAAGTGATGTTAAGGTTGACATCACAATGATGACAAGTGTCATGGGGTCAAAAGCGAAGAAACTTGTCATAGTACTGATGTCAAAATACATCAGCGTTATGATGCCTTTTCTATCAGTGTACGTTGTCCAATAGTGCCAACACATGTCACAGTATATTGTAGTTCTTTCCGTTGCGCAATAAAAATCAAAAGCCTTTTTATTGTGCAAATATATTATGCCACCTTTGAATAAATTTTACACATTGCCGATATCATTGTATAATATGAAACATTCAACAATTATATTGCAAGTGCTGGGTCGCTAAGTTTTAATTTGGGAAAAAAATTTGATAAAACATTTTCTATTCATATTAAAATGTTATCAATTTGAAATCAAATGTTTAAATCAAACCATTGAACAAGGTTTAAGAATTTTGTTTGATGTCAAATAATAAAGTTTTATATCAAAGGTTTGACTTAGTGTTTGCTGGGTATGCCTACACGTATGTCGTGTGTTGTGGGTGATTATATACAATTTTATTTATAGAATATGTATGTATATTGCATTTAAATTTTACATTAATTTATAAGCAAATACTTAGATGCATTATTATTATTATGGTAAATAAAAACAAACTTTGCTGTTGAAGAGCTGGATATTTTGGGTAAACAGCAAAATATTGTATTCATCAGCTTTTTTAGACCATCTTTATTATAAAGGCCATGTCAGATAAAACTAGGGATGCCAATCCAGAAATTAGTTAGAATTAGTCTAAATTTGTTTGTTAACCTCTTTTTATAAAAATAAACTCATCATGACATTCCCCCTTGAGAGGACAGGGAACAAAATATTGATCTTTAATATTTATTTGATTAACTCTGTTAATACTATCATTTAAAACGAAAAACAACAATTATAAGACATTTTAACGAGAAGTGCAGAAAATAATTAAAGAGGAAAATAAATAAAAGAAAAAAATGTCTTTTGAAATGCACAAAGCATTTCACTGGTGCACCAAATTCGAAACTGAAACTTTACATTTCTTAGAGTTTAAATTATTAAAGTGTTTTACTGGAGTAGGCCAAGGAACAACGACAATTTATGGAGCGATTTTACGAAATTAAGAAATGTATTTTACACACTACATAATTCCTACCACTTGGTGGTGGGCAAAAACAAATTTGTTTTTGTTAAAATAAGATTTTTATGGTTAACTAAATAAATTGATTTTGATAATTAATTTTGAATAAAAATTTGAATTATTCATTCTAATTTACTTTATAAAAATTTTGGTAGAATCTTACATATAAATCAATTACAAGTTTGCTCTATTCAATTACAATATTATTTATTTTTTTTTATTTAGTTTGAATCAACTGAGGTAATTAAATAAAAAATTAACACATTGTTAGAAATCATACGTTGTTTTTTTTATTATATTTTTAATTAAATTATTCATTAATTATGAAAAAAATCACAATTTTCAATATTTGCAAATTTTTTTTTGTTAACCTCTTTTAAAGACTTTTTTTTAATAAAAATCTATAAAAAGCATTAATCTTCTAATTTTCAAAAACCCCGAATCCTGAAAAATCCCGATATCACGGGATCCCGGTATTTGATTTTTTGTAATCCCGAATCCCGGGATTTGCGAAAACCAGTCCGGATTGGCATCCCTAGATAAAACTTTTGCTTCGCGTTGCGTTAGAGATTCGCTTTGACATCCAATCATACTTATACGAAACATGTCACATAAAGAACATTTAACGCAGAGCGAAGCGAAAAGTTAGGCAACTCTCATCATTTTGCGCGCTTTAAAAGTCTGCTAGTATAATTTGTTTTTATTTATTTATTTTTAACAAACAATTCGTGTGTGTTGTAAAAGATTTTATTGTGACATACACCTTTTGCGTTACGCTTTTCTGTCACGTTAGAAACGTCCCGCAAAGCAAAGAAGTTTTATCTGACATGGCGTTAAAGGAAATACAAATGTATTAGTGTTGCCAGGTTATTTTTTCGCCCTTAAAAAAATTTAAAACCCCCCACATTTAACACATTTTGAAAAAAATCCCCCTAAATGTAAGAATTGGAATAATAATTTAATTTCTATTAAATTAACTTGACTCAATTTTTATCTACGTATCTATTAGGGTATTCATTTAATCGGGCTTTTGCTTTAATCGGTTAATCGATCGGTTAATTAATCGAGGTTTTGGTTTAATCGGTTAATTAATCGAGGTTTTGGTTTAATCGGTTAATTTTGTTTTTTATCGGTTAACCGATTTATAAAGTTTTTTTAAATTAAGTTATTTCAATAAATAAAAATTTTAAATTATTTATTATTTGGAGTTTATTTGTAAAAAAACAATAACATAACAATTCTTGAACTAGCAATTTCAATAGTTTAAGGAGATCTTTAAAATAATCTTTTAGAAAAAAAATTTGGTTAAAATGTTCAGGATTCAAGCGACTCTTTTCTTTAGTTTTGATAAATTGTAACTTTGAAAATATTCTTTCACTTATCGTAGATGTTGGAGAAATCGAAAGCAACCCACAATACAGAATATCTTATTTCTCAGTCCTTTTGTTGGATTTTCCTAAACATATCAAATCTTCTAGTATGCCATTAGAGTCCTATTTTATTTTTTAAAATTTTCAACACTTCTATCGATAGTTTCTTCTGTTGTAAGGTCATCTTCTGAATCATCCTGGCAAAGCTTAGCACCGAACATTCTGCAAAGAAGTTAAATTCTGAATTCCTTAATTTCTGTTTTTGAACTGCACTTTAAGATTGTATGTATTATTAGAAAGATATATGTATATTGTATAAAAAAAAAAATTCTTAGCACAACTTTTTTGGTGCACTTTGGTACAGATAACATTTGTAAAATTCTACATGTTTGCATTGAAGAATGCATTTAACAAAGCGAGTAGCTTTGCAACTGACGTTTTGGAACTCAATCATAATTAAAAATCCAAAAATTAGGAATTTAGGACAATAAGGAAATTCCCAAAAATAGCTTTGACAAAAAAATACGGTTTAATACTACAAAAAATTAGAAATTTTGTTACATCGGTTAATCGACTGAAATTAACCGGTTTAATCGATAATCGAAAATAGCCAATTTTAAATTAACCGATCAGTTAATAATTATATATATCAATATCTATATAAAGCAAAAATCGGCCAATTTTTAACATTTTACTGAAAATACTGTTTACTAGAACTGAGAGCTAATTTTTACTCTGTTTTTATTCCTTTCTATAGTTTAATAACAAAAACCGGAGACAAAAGTATATTTATTTATTACTTCATCTTAAAGCCAGCGGATTTGGTGTAAAAACGTATAAATTTTTTGGGGTGCCAACTCGGGAGCAAGCCACAAACAACTGGCCGTGTGAAAAACATGAATTTTCCAAAATTAAGCCAAAGATTGGCCTTGTGCTTTGTTGATGGTAATTGCAAAGGCAAGACACAAAGGGAATTGAAGCCGCTTGAATTGGAATGGTAAGTCGTTGAAAATCTTCGGAATTCGTAGAATAAGTACGTCTTCGCCTTTGAATCTGTCACCGATGATTGTTGCCTCGATTAAATTTGGTGAACAGTTTTTAATGGTCAAGCTGGTTCCGTTGCATAGCTTTGTTGCGTTTAAGTTGCGAATAGAATTACCGGTGATCCAACCTTTAATGTTAGTACATGGGGTGGCATTTCGGGTGGTTCTAATGAATTAAAAAATTCAGTATTCAAAGTCCATTACTGTGTCGATCGATTTGTATTTGATTAAATATTTTGTAAATAAACCGAAACCTCGGATTTTTGAATGCAACATTTCGAAAGATTTAAAATTTTGATATTGGATCATTATTAACATGGGTTTTTTGTAAATATTTTCGGAACTTCATAACCGATTAAAGAGTTTGATATCTCGTTTTGAAAAACATGGCAACGGCTTTAAAAAAAAAACAAGTAAGAGTGCTATATTCGGCTGTGCCGAATCTTATATACCCTTCACCATTGTGCGAGCAGAATACATAGCAATTAGACAGAAACTAAATAAAACTGGTAAATATTTTTTTTTAAATTAGAGACAACCGGTTTTGAACTTCGCTTTTCGTAAGGGCCCAGAATATATATACTTTATAGGGTGTAGGATCAATATTGTAGAAATTACAGTTATACATATATACCTTTTTTACCTTCGGTGAAGGGTATAAAAAGAGTAATTTTCGGGAAGTTAGGGGTCTAATCACCCCTGCATACGATAGACACTGGCGTATCGAATGAAAACTCGATAAATGTAATGTCGAGTTACTCGATGTCGAATGGTATTATTTCAAATTCAATACATTTCATTCGATATCGAGTTTCAAGATACCAAATAAATAATTTCGATGAATTTTGCTCGATATCGTATGCGGTGATTAGACCCCAGTATTTCGGTTATAACTCATACAAATTTCCGATATTTTGATATATAAGTCATATCCCTAGGACGTATAGCAGCCCTAAAATTTAGGTTTTTATACAAATTTTGATGTTTTTTAGCCCATTTTTTGAGTATTTTGCTCATAAATTACCCATTGTCTAACCGATTTGATAGTTTTATATACCGACGTGTTAAGGAAGAATTTTACCTTTTACTTAAGATATATTCATATATAAACATTTATATATACTTGTATACATATATTTTAACAAAGTTAATTATAAAAAAGAGTAATTTTTGGGGATTCAGTATTTCGGTTGTAACTCAGCCATTTTATAACCGATTTGGCAGATTTATATACCGACGTGTTGAAGAAGAAATTTGCCATTTACTTTAGTTATAAAACTTGGACTCGGGGTGATCTATGGTTCCCGAAAGTGGGTATTTAAAAAAAAAAAAATTTTATTTTGGTCATAACTTTTTTGTATCTGAACCGATTTTCCCGAGTTTTTTATAAAATATGTTCTACTTAAAATTTCCGATATTTTGATATATAAGTCATATCCATAGGACATATGGCAGCCCTAAATTTTAGGTTTTTATACAATTTTTAATTTTTTTTTGTATGGGAGGTACCACGCCCACTTCCCCAATCCCGCCCACATTTTCTAGGATAGTGTGTATTGAGAACCTAAATGTGTGTACCTAATTTGGAAGCTTGGGCTTTTGCCGTTCCCCAGATATACAGCAAAAAGTAATACAAATACAACAACCACAAGGGATTTTTGGGAAAAATTAGAGGTAGTCGTGGTTTTTTGCTCATAACTCAGCCATTTTATAACCGATTTGGCAGATTTATATACCGACGTGTTGAAGAAGAAATTTACCATTTACTTTAGTTATAAAACTTGGACTCGGGGTGATCTATGGTTCCCGAAAGTGGGTATTTAAAAAAAAAAAAATTTTATTTTGGTCATAACTTTTTTGTATCTGAACCGATTTTCAAGAGTTTTTTATAAAATATGTTCTACTTAAAATTTCCGATATTTTTATATATAAGTCATATCCATAGGACATATGGCAGCCCTAAATTTTAGGTTTTTATACAATTTTTAATTTTTTTTGTACGGGAGGTACCACGCCCACTTCCCCAATCCCGCCCACATTTTCTAGGATGGTGTGTATTAGCAACCTAAATGTGTGTACCTAATTTGGAAGCTTTGGCTTTTGCCGTTCCCAAGATATACAGCAAAAAGTAATTAAATTACAACAACCACAAGGGATTTTTGGGAAAAATTAGAGGTAGTCGTGCTTTTTTGGTCATATCTCAGCCATTTGTGGACCGATCTGGCTGAATTTCAATAGCAAAATTATAATAAGAATACCTGACATAAAGATACCCCAACCAAGTCCCCATCATATCTGGGGGCTTCGGAAAACCCATTTCAACAGACAGACGGACAGACGGACAGACGGACAACCGGATTTGAACTTCGCTTTTCATAAGGACCCAGAATATATATACTTTATAGGGTGTAGGATCCATATTGTAGAAATTACAAACGGAATGACAAAGTTATATATGTATACCCTTTCTACCTTCGGTGAAGGGTATAAAAAAGAGTAATTTTTGGGGATTCAGTATTTCGGTTGTAACTCAGCCATTTTATAACCGATTTGGCAGATTTATATACCGACGTGTTGAAGAAGAAATTTGCCATTTACTTTAGTTATAAAACTTGGACTCGGGGTGATCTATGGTTCCCGAAAGTGGGTAATTAAAAAAAAAAAAATTTTATTTTGGTCATAACTTTTTTGTATCTGAACCGATTTTCCCGAGTTTTTTATAAAATATGTTCTACTTAAAATTTCCGATATTTTGATATATAAGTCATATCCATAGGACATATGGCAGCCCTAAATTTTAGGTTTTTATACAATTTTTAATTTTTTTTTGTATGGGAGGTACCACGCCCACTTCCCCAATCCCGCCCACATTTTCTAGGATAGTATGTATTGAGAACCTAAATGTGTGTACCTAATTTGGAAGCTTGGGCTTTTGCCGTTCCCCAGATATACAGCAAAAAGTAATACAAATACAACAACCACAAGGGATTTTTGGGAAAAATTAGAGGTAGTCGTGGTTTTTTGCTCATAACTCAGCCATTTTATAACCGATTTGGCAGATTTATATACCGACGTGTTGAAGAAGAAATTTGCCATTTACTTTAGTTATAAAACTTGGACTCGGGGTGATCTATGGTTCCCGAAAGTGGGTAATTAAAAAAAAAAAAATTTTATTTTGGTCATAACTTTTTTGTATCTGAACCGATTTTCCCGAGTTTTTTATAAAATATGTTCTACTTAAAATTTCCGATATTTTGATATATAAGTCATATCCATAGGACATATGGCAGCCCTAAATTTTAGGTTTTTATACAATTTTTAATTTTTTTTTGTATGGGAGGTACCACGCCCACTTCCCCAATCCCGCCCACATTTTCTAGGATAGTATGTATTGAGAACCTAAATGTGTGTACCTAATTTGGAAGCTTGGGCTTTTGCCGTTCCCCAGATATACAGCAAAAAGTAATACAAATACAACAACCACAAGGGATTTTTGGGAAAAATTAGAGGTAGTCGTGGTTTTTTGTTCATAACTCAGCCATTTTATAACCGATTTGGCAGATTTATATACCGACGTGTTGAAGAAGAAATTTACCATTTACTTTAGTTATAAAACTTGGACTCGGGGAGATCTATGGTTCCCGAAAGTGGGTATTTAAAAAAAAAAAAATTTTATTTTGGTCATAACTTTTTTGTATCTGAACCGATTTTCAAGAGTTTTTTATAAAATATGTTCTACTTAAAATTTCCGATATTTTTATATATAAGTCATATCCATAGGACATATGGCAGCCCTAAATTTTAGGTTTTTATACAATTTTTAATTTTTTTTGTACGGGAGGTACCACGCCCACTTCCCCAATCCCGCCCACATTTTCTAGGATGGTGTGTATTAGCAACCTAAATGTGTGTACCTAATTTGGAAGCTTTGGCTTTTGCCGTTCCCAAGATATACAGCAAAAAGTAATTAAATTACAACAACCACAAGGGATTTTTGGGAAAAATTAGAGGTAGTCGTGCTTTTTTGGTCATATCTCAGCCATTTGTGGACCGATCTGGCTGAATTTCAATAGCAAAATTATAATAAGAATACCTGACATAAAGATACCCCAACCAAGTCCCCATCATATCTGGGGGCTTCGGAAAACCCATTTCAACAGACAGACGGACAGACGGACAGACGGACAGACGGACAGACGGACAGACGGACAACCGGATTTGAACTTCGCTTTTCATAAGGACCCAGAATATATATACTTTATAGGGTGTAGGATCCATATTGTAGAAATTACAAACGGAATGACAAAGTTATATATACCCTTTCTACCTTCGGTGAAGGGTATAAAAAGAGTAATTTTTGGGGATTCAGTATTTCGGTTGTAACTCAGCCATTTTATAACCGATTTGGCAGATTTATATACCGACGTGTTGAAGAAGAAATTTGCCATTTACTTTAGTTATAAAACTTGGACTCGGGGTGATCTATGGTTCCCGAAAGTGGGTATTTAAAAAAAAAAAAATTTTATTTTGGTCATAACTTTTTTGTATCTGAACCGATTTTCCCGAGTTTTTTATAAAATATGTTCTACTTAAAATTTCCGATATTTTGATATATAAGTCATATCCATAGGACATATGGCAGCCCTAAATTTTAGGTTTTTATACAATTTTTAATTTTTTTTTGTATGGGAGGTACCACGCCCACTTCCCCAATCCCGCCCACATTTTCTAGGATAGTGTGTATTGAGAACCTAAATGTGTGTACCTAATTTGGAAGCTTGGGCTTTTGCCGTTCCCCAGATATACAGCAAAAAGTAATACAAATACAACAACCACAAGGGATTTTTGGGAAAAATTAGAGGTAGTCGTGGTTTTTTGCTCATAACTCAGCCATTTTATAACCGATTTGGCAGATTTATATACCGACGTGTTGAAGAAGAAATTTACCATTTACTTTAGTTATAAAACTTGGACTCGGGGTGATCTATGGTTCCCGAAAGTGGGTATTTAAAAAAAAAAAATTTTATTTTGGTCATAACTTTTTTGTATCTGAACCGATTTTCAAGAGTTTTTTATAAAATATGTTCTACTTAAAATTTCCGATATTTTTATATATAAGTCATATCCATAGGACATATGGCAGCTCTAAATTTTAGGTTTTTATACAATTTTTAATTTTTTTTGTACGGGAGGTACCACGCCCACTTCCCCAATCCCGCCCACATTTTCTAGGATGGTGTGTATTAGCAACCTAAATGTGTGTACCTAATTTGGAAGCTTTGGCTTTTGCCGTTCCCAAGATATACAGCAAAAAGTAATTAAATTACAACAACCACAAGGGATTTTTGGGAAAAATTAGAGGTAGTCGTGCTTTTTTGGTCATATCTCAGCCATTTGTGGACCGATCTGGCTGAATTTCAATAGCAAAATTATAATAAGAATACCTGACATAAAGATACCCCAACCAAGTCCCCATCATATCTGGGGGCTTCGGAAAACCCATTTCAACAGACAGACGGACAGACGGACAGACGGACAGACGGACAGACGGACAACCGGATTTGAACTTCGCTTTTCATAAGGACCCAGAATATATATACTTTATAGGGTGTAGGATCCATATTGTAGAAATTACAAACGGAATGACAAAGTTATATATACCCTTTCTACCTTCGGTGAAGGGTATAAAAAGAGTAATTTTTGGGGATTCAGTATTTCGGTTGTAACTCAGCCATTTTATAACCGATTTGGCAGATTTATATACCGACGTGTTGAAGAAGAAATTTGCCATTTACTTTAGTTATAAAACTTGGACTCGGGGTGATCTATGGTTCCCGAAAGTGGGTATTTAAAAAAAAAAAAATTTTATTTTGGTCATAACTTTTTTGTATCTGAACCGATTTTCCCGAGTTTTTTATAAAATATGTTCTACTTAAAATTTCCGATATTTTGATATATAAGTCATATCCATAGGACATATGGCAGCCCTAAATTTTAGGTTTTTATACAATTTTTAATTTTTTTTTGTATGGGAGGTACCACGCCCACTTCCCCAATCCCGCCCACATTTTCTAGGATAGTGTGTATTGAGAACCTAAATGTGTGTACCTAATTTGGAAGCTTGGGCTTTTGCCGTTCCCCAGATATACAGCAAAAAGTAATACAAATACAACAACCACAAGGGATTTTTGGGAAAAATTAGAGGTAGTCGTGGTTTTTTGCTCATAACTCAGCCATTTTATAACCGATTTGGCAGATTTATATACCGACGTGTTGAAGAAGAAATTTACCATTTACTTTAGTTATAAAACTTGGACTCGGGGTGATCTATGGTTCCCGAAAGTGGGTATTTAAAAAAAAAAAAATTTTATTTTGGTCATAACTTTTTTGTATCTGAACCGATTTTCAAGAGTTTTTTATAAAATATGTTCTACTTAAAATTTCCGATATTTTTATATATAAGTCATATCCATAGGACATATGGCAGCCCTAAATTTTAGGTTTTTATACAATTTTTAATTTTTTTTGTACGGGAGGTACCACGCCCACTTCCCCAATCCCGCCCACATTTTCTAGGATGGTGTGTATTAGCAACCTAAATGTGTGTACCTAATTTGGAAGCTTTGGCTTTTGCCGTTCCCAAGATATACAGCAAAAAGTAATTAAATTACAACAACCACAAGGGATTTTTGGGAAAAATTAGAGGTAGTCGTGCTTTTTTGGTCATATCTCAGCCATTTGTGGACCGATCTGGCTGAATTTCAATAGCAAAATTATAATAAGAATACCTGACATAAAGATACCCCAACCAAGTCCCTATCATATCTGGGGGCTTCGGAAAACCCATTTCAACAGACAGACGGACAGACGGACAGACGGACAGACGGACAGACGGACAACCGGATTTGAACTTCGCTTTTCATAAGGACCCAGAATATATATACTTTATAGGGTGTAGGATCCATATTGTAGAAATTACAAACGGAATGACAAAGTTATATATACCCTTTCTACCTTCGGTGAAGGGTATAAAAAGAGTAATTTTTGGGGATTCAGTATTTCGGTTGTAACTCAGCCATTTTATAACCGATTTGGCAGATTTATATACCGACGTGTTGAAGAAGAAATTTGCCATTTACTTTAGTTATAAAACTTGGACTCGGGGTGATCTATGGTTCCCGAAAGTGGGTATTTAAAAAAAAAAAAATTTTATTTTGGTCATAACTTTTTTGTATCTGAACCGATTTTCCCGAGTTTTTTATAAAATATGTTCTACTTAAAATTTCCGATATTTTGATATATAAGTCATATCCATAGGACATATGGCAGCCCTAAATTTTAGGTTTTTATACAATTTTTAATTTTTTTTTGTATGGGAGGTACCACGCCCACTTCCCCAATCCCGCCCACATTTTCTAGGATAGTGTGTATTGAGAACCTAAATGTGTGTACCTAATTTGGAAGCTTGGGCTTTTGCCGTTCCCCAGATATACAGCAAAAAGTAATACAAATACAACAACCACAAGGGATTTTTGGGAAAAATTAGAGGTAGTCGTGGTTTTTTGCTCATAACTCAGCCATTTTATAACCGATTTGGCAGATTTATATACCGACGTGTTGAAGAAGAAATTTACCATTTACTTTAGTTATAAAACTTGGACTCGGGGTGATCTATGGTTCCCGAAAGTGGGTATTTAAAAAAAAAAAATTTTATTTTGGTCATAACTTTTTTGTATCTGAACCGATTTTCAAGAGTTTTTTATAAAATATGTTCTACTTAAAATTTCCGATATTTTTATATATAAGTCATATCCATAGGACATATGGCAGCTCTAAATTTTAGGTTTTTATACAATTTTTAATTTTTTTTGTACGGGAGGTACCACGCCCACTTCCCCAATCCCGCCCACATTTTCTAGGATGGTGTGTATTAGCAACCTAAATGTGTGTACCTAATTTGGAAGCTTTGGCTTTTGCCGTTCCCAAGATATACAGCAAAAAGTAATTAAATTACAACAACCACAAGGGATTTTTGGGAAAAATTAGAGGTAGTCGTGCTTTTTTGGTCATATCTCAGCCATTTGTGGACCGATCTGGCTGAATTTCAATAGCAAAATTATAATAAGAATACCTGACATAAAGATACCCCAACCAAGTCCCCATCATATCTGGGGGCTTCGGAAAACCCATTTCAACAGACAGACGGACAGACGGACAGACGGACAGACGGACAGACGGACAACCGGATTTGAACTTCGCTTTTCATAAGGACCCAGAATATATATACTTTATAGGGTGTAGGATCCATATTGTAGAAATTACAAACGGAATGACAAAGTTATATATACCCTTTCTACCTTCGGTGAAGGGTATAAAAAAGAGTAATTTTTGGGGATTCAGTATTTCGGTTGTAACTCAGCCATTTTATAACCGATTTGGCAGATTTATATACCGACGTGTTGAAGAAGAAATTTGCCATTTACTTTAGTTATAAAACTTGGACTCGGGGTGATCTATGGTTCCCGAAAGTGGGTATTTAAAAAAAAAAAATTTTATTTTGGTCATAACTTTTTTGTATCTGAACCGATTTTCCCGAGTTTTTTATAAAATATGTTCTACTTAAAATTTCCGATATTTTGATATATAAGTCATATCCATAGGACATATGGCAGCCCTAAATTTTAGGTTTTTATACAATTTTTAATTTTTTTTTGTATGGGAGGTACCACGCCCACTTCCCCAATCCCGCCCACATTTTCTAGGATAGTATGTATTGAGAACCTAAATGTGTGTACCTAATTTGGAAGCTTTGGCTTTTGCCGTTCCCCAGATATACAGCAAAAAGTAATACAAATACAACAACCACAAGGGATTTTTGGGAAAAATTAGAGGTAGTCGTGGTTTTTTGCTCATAACTCAGCCATTTTATAACCGATTTGGCAGATTTATATACCGACGTGTTGAAGAAGAAATTTACCATTTACTTTAGTTATAAAACTTGGACTCGGGGAGATCTATGGTTCCCGAAAGTGGGTATTTAAAAAAAAAAAAAATTTATTTTGGTCATAACTTTTTTGTATCTGAACCGATTTTCAAGAGTTTTTTATAAAATATGTTCTACTTAAAATTTCCGATATTTTTATATATAAGTCATATCCATAGGACATATGGCAGCCCTAAATTTTAGGTTTTTATACAATTTTTAATTTTTTTTGTACGGGAGGTACCACGCCCACTTCCCCAATCCCGCCCACATTTTCTAGGATGGTGTGTATTAGCAACCTAAATGTGTGTACCTAATTTGGAAGCTTTGGCTTTTGCCGTTCCCAAGATATACAGCAAAAAGTAATTAAATTACAACAACCACAAGGGATTTTTGGGAAAAATTAGAGGTAGTCGTGCTTTTTTGGTCATATCTCAGCCATTTGTGGACCGATCTGGCTGAATTTCAATAGCAAAATTATAATAAGAATACCTGACATAAAGATACCCCAACCAAGTCCCCATCATATCTGGGGGCTTCGGAAAACCCATTTCAACAGACAGACGGACAGACGGACAGACGGACAGACGGACAACCGGATTTGAACTTCGCTTTTCATAAGGACCCAGAATATATATACTTTATAGGGTGTAGGATCCATATTGTAGAAATTACAAACGGAATGACAAAGTTATATATACCCTTTCTACCTTCGGTGAAGGGTATAAAAAAGAGTAATTTTTGGGGATTCAGTATTCCGGTTGTAACTCAGCCATTTTATAACCGATTTGGCAGATTTATATACCGACGTGTTGAAGAAGAAATTTGCCATTTACTTTAGTTATAAAACTTGGACTCGGGGTGATCTATGGTTCCCGAAAGTGGGTATTTAAAAAAAAAAAAATTTTATTTTGGTCATAACTTTTTTGTATCTGAACCGATTTTCCCGAGTTTTTTATAAAATATGTTCTACTTAAAATTTCCGATATTTTGATATATAAGTCATATCCATAGGACATATGGCAGCCCTAAATTTTAGGTTTTTATACAATTTTTAATTTTTTTTTGTATGGGAGGTACCACGCCCACTTCCCCAATCCCGCCCACATTTTCTAGGATAGTGTGTATTGAGAACCTAAATGTGTGTACCTAATTTGGAAGCTTGGGCTTTTGCCGTTCCCCAGATATACAGCAAAAAGTAATACAAATACAACAACCACAAGGGATTTTTGGGAAAAATTAGAGGTAGTCGTGGTTTTTTGCTCATAACTCAGCCATTTTATAACCGATTTGGCAGATTTATATACCGACGTGTTGAAGAAGAAATTTACCATTTACTTTAGTTATAAAACTTGGACTCGGGGTGATCTATGGTTCCCGAAAGTGGGTATTTAAAAAAAAAAAAATTTTATTTTGGTCATAACTTTTTTGTATCTGAACCGATTTTCAAGAGTTTTTTATAAAATATGTTCTACTTAAAATTTCCGATATTTTTATATATAAGTCATATCCATAGGACATATGGCAGCCCTAAATTTTAGGTTTTTATACAATTTTTAATTTTTTTTGTACGGGAGGTACCACGCCCACTTCCCCAATCCCGCCCACATTTTCTAGGATGGTGTGTATTAGCAACCTAAATGTGTGTACCTAATTTGGAAGCTTTGGCTTTTGCCGTTCCCAAGATATACAGCAAAAAGTAATTAAATTACAACAACCACAAGGGATTTTTGGGAAAAATTAGAGGTAGTCGTGCTTTTTTGGTCATATCTCAGCCATTTGTGGACCGATCTGGCTGAATTTCAATAGCAAAATTATAATAAGAATACCTGACATAAAGATACCCCAACCAAGTCCCCATCATATCTGGGGGCTTCGGAAAACCCATTTCAACAGACAGACGGACAGACGGACAGACGGACAACCGGATTTGAACTTCGCTTTTCATAAGGACCCAGAATATATATACTTTATAGGGTGTAGGATCCATATTGTAGAAATTACAAACGGAATGACAAAGTTATATATACCCTTTCTACCTTCGGTGAAGGGTATAAAAAAGAGTAATTTTTGGGGATTCAGTATTTCGGTTGTAACTCAGCCATTTTATAACCGATTTGGCAGATTTATATACCGACGTGTTGAAGAAGAAATTTGCCATTTACTTTAGTTATAAAACTTGGACTCGGGGTGATCTATGGTTCCCGAAAGTGGGTAATTAAAAAAAAAAAAATTTTATTTTGGTCATAACTTTTTTGTATCTGAACCGATTTTCCCGAGTTTTTTATAAAATATGTTCTACTTAAAATTTCCGATATTTTGATATATAAGTCATATCCATAGGACATATGGCAGCCCTAAATTTTAGGTTTTTATACAATTTTTAATTTTTTTTTGTATGGGAGGTACCACGCCCACTTCCCCAATCCCGCCCACATTTTCTAGGATAGTATGTATTGAGAACCTAAATGTGTGTACCTAATTTGGAAGCTTGGGCTTTTGCCGTTCCCCAGATATACAGCAAAAAGTAATACAAATACAACAACCACAAGGGATTTTTGGGAAAAATTAGAGGTAGTCGTGGTTTTTTGCTCATAACTCAGCCATTTTATAACCGATTTGGCAGATTTATATACCGACGTGTTGAAGAAGAAATTTACCATTTACTTTAGTTATAAAACTTGGACTCGGGGAGATCTATGGTTCCCGAAAGTGGGTATTTAAAAAAAAAAAAATTTTATTTTGGTCATAACTTTTTTGTATCTGAACCGATTTTCAAGAGTTTTTTTTAAAATATGTTCTACTTAAAATTTCCGATATTTTTATATATAAGTCATATCCATAGGACATATGGCAGCCCTAAATTTTAGGTTTTTATACAATTTTTAATTTTTTTTGTACGGGAGGTACCACGCCCACTTCCCCAATCCCGCCCACATTTTCTAGGATGGTGTGTATTAGCAACCTAAATGTGTGTACCTAATTTGGAAGCTTTGGCTTTTGCCGTTCCCAAGATATACAGCAAAAAGTAATTAAATTACAACAACCACAAGGGATTTTTGGGAAAAATTAGAGGTAGTCGTGCTTTTTTGGTCATATCTCAGCCATTTGTGGACCGATCTGGCTGAATTTCAATAGCAAAATTATAATAAGAATACCTGACATAAAGATACCCCAACCAAGTCCCCATCATATCTGGGGGCTTCGGAAAACCCATTTCAACAGACAGACGGACAGACGGACAGACGGACAGACGGACAGACGGACAACCGGATTTGAACTTCGCTTTTCATAAGGACCCAGAATATATATACTTTATAGGGTGTAGGATCCATATTGTAGAAATTACAAACGGAATGACAAAGTTATATATACCCTTTCTACCTTCGGTGAAGGGTATAATAAAATAAAAAAAGCAAAAAAAAATAAATAAATAAATGTATACATATCGTCGTGCCGAAGTTATCTTGCCGTGTATCACAAAAATTTTTCTTTGGGAAATCGAATCTTAAGGTTCAAGTTTTAATATACAAAAATGTACGTAAAAAATGCCGTCCAATATTTTTGTCAGATATTGTGTTTGAAGTTCTTTATCGATTTATGTAAAAATATCCAAAGTCACGGAAAAAAATTTTTTAAGTTAAAGCCATTGTCATGTCCGAATTTTTTTTCAATTTTGTCGTATACGCCACTTTTTGCGAAATATTTTTTAGTTTAGTTTGGTATTTGAAAACTACATTCACGTGTTTCACCAATATTGAAAATTAAATTATAAAACGAAAATTTATGCTAGTGACAAATATATTTACGTATATTTATAGTTTTTTGTATTTTTGCCCAACTTAATTGGACATTTCCTTGTATCAATGTCAAATTCAACCATTCAGAAGTAAAGCATCGAACAGCGAAGGGCGTTCAAATCAAAAATACATTTCGTGCACATCTTGATTTTTTTTAGTCTGCATAATCGATCAAATATGTCCACAATCGGGAGAATTGCGCGAAAATTTCAACAAACCGGCTCTGTAGGACATGTGAACACGCCTGTTCTTGCATGTTTGGTCACGTTTATGGCCAGGCGGCATCATCGGCCCGTAATTCTTCGAAAATTATGCTTGCCAAGCAGCTATCGCTAGCTGATAACGGATTCCTGGCTACCAGAAATAGAGGATATGAACCTGCAAGATAAGTAGATCCAACAGAATGTGTCACACGGCCATGTTAATTGGCCGTCGCAATCATGTGATTTGACACCGTTGGCCTTCTTTTTTGGTAATATTTAAAATAAAAAGAGTTCGTCAATAAACCAAGAACAATTCAAGAGCTAAAGGATTAGATAACTAGGCACATTAAGGACATTGAACCTCAATTTGGTCTCAGAGCCTTTGAAAATATGGACCATCGGATAGAGCATTTGGCCGATATTTTGTCTCAAACATAATTGTCTTAGATCCCTCTATAATAATAAAAAATATTATGATAATTCTCTGAAAACTTTTTGTTTTATTTACAATTGGCACCGCGCATTATGGCTGGAACACTCTGAATAATTAACCGTTAATTGCTTAACAAAAAAATTAATTCAAGCAATATAGCAATAATTCCATCAATATAAATAACCGTTGTGTACTTCATCCGAAAAAAACTCTTTACATATAAAACGAAATATGTTAAAATAACAGTTATATTAATAAGAAAGTCTATTTTTTGTAACACGCCTGATTTACTTGTTCACACACAACAAGATAACGCAAGATTTTTTTAATTGAAAGTTTTCATACGCTTTTTGTCGTATCTCCACAATTATGCTACGCACGATATTATAACGCATTAAATTTTTGGCAAAAGTGGATATACAGCAAAATGGCTTCGTAATATCGCATTAACCATAAGAGATAGAGTCATGAGGATTGCGCAGGTCGATAGATCTGATAAATTTACCACATGAAACATGAAATATACGACAAGATAATTTCGGCACGACGATATGTCATTGGTGGTCATATTATATTTTGCCACGCCACTCCGCCCGCGGACCGAAAATCAAAAATCAGACTGAATATTCTGAAGATTCCCTGAAAATTTCATCAAAATCGGCCCAGCCGTTTTGGAGTCAATACGTTACAAACATACATACTTACATACATACACACATCCTGTTTTATATATATAGACAGAAGACAGATTTAAAAATGGCAGTTTAGCTACTTTCCCGTAAAATCTAGCGATTTCCAGACACCGAGCGATTTTTTCTCAACCAAAAACAACCTGTAAAATATGGTATTAGTTATTGTACTCCGTTGGGAAAAATTATATCACAATTTTAATTAGATATTTCTTATTTAGTTTTTCGAAAGTGAGCGTGTTTTCAAAAGATGGGCATGGCTAAATTGACTTTAAATTACTCAAAGACCCAGAATATATATATACTTTTTGGGGTTTTTAAATACATAATAATAAAAATGTTTCACACGGAATGACAAACTTAGTATAACCTCTTCAAAACTAGTTCAGATTCCTAGGACCCCTTTCACACTCGGCAAGCTACTTGTGCAAGTCTCTTGCGCAACTCTTGGTTTGTAGACGTCAGCGATACGGTCGGGGTAAGAAAAACAAAAACTGTGTACAGACTTTGTTGTTCTCGGCAAGTAACTTGCGCAAAGGAAGAGTATAATGTTTTCGGTGGCGGCAGTTTGGGATAGAAATCCAGCATATTCGGTTCTGTAGGGTAAGAGTTAAAAAAAATCGATAATTTTGTTACAAAAACTAACACAAATAGGGGATGAATGCACAAAGTAATTGATATAAAATTTTAAAAAAATTCTTTCCGTATAACTAGAAATCGTACCACACAATTTCGTGAACCCCACTCTTAACCCACTTAAAACAATCCTAAATGGGATAACATTCGAAAATGAATCCCGAAATTTCTTAAAATAAGTAAAAAATTCTTAAACCAAGCAAAAACAATCAAGCTTTTCGTTAGTAGTGCCACTCAGAGAGTAAAGTTATAAAGTGTGCGTTTTAATATCATTTTACTTATCACAGTTTGTTGCAGACACTACAACAACACCACACACGTAGTTAAAAAACGATTTACTTTTTGTGTGTAGAAACAACAAAAACAACAGAACAAGACAAAAAAAACACATTATTTTTATGTTTAAAAAGAAAATTTATAACTTTTGCCTCTCATTTAGTTAATATTTTTAGTTATTAATTTTTTAAAGTAAAAACCATATCGGGAATGGTTCTGGTATTTTATAATTAAAATTCTGTAAAGTGTAAAACGGGTATGTAAATTAATCGTAATGAAATTCTCCTTTTAATTTCACTTTTGGTTATTTCAAGTACGAATTCAGTAAAAAATAGATTTTATAATAGATGAATCAAGCGCGTTTTGAGTTTGGTTCAATCTTAGTTTTACTTAAATCAATCTCATAAACGGATTATTTTAAGTACAAATTCGGGATAGAAAATGGATCAGTTAAGTATTTCGCAGTTGAAAATCCGTACTTGAATCCAGAGATGCCAACTATTCAATGGCAAAACGTGCCGTCCGAACAGTCAAAAAGAGTACTTGAATCCAGAGATGCCAACTATTCAATGGCAAAACGTGCCGTCCGAACAGTCAAAAAGAGCTAAAAAGTGCAAAATTTATAAATCAAAGATTGTTGTGTTTTAAATCCATTTGTTATAAATTTTTGTACTTCAAACTCATTTACATATACAAATATACAAATATTTACATTACAATATCTAACATTTCAATAAAAAGATTTAAAAACATGAACAGTCATTTTCAAAAAGTGTTAAATTTGTTTTCTTCTTCTGGCCTTAAATATGTTTGTTTTTATATAAAATTTTGACTTTTTATGTGTTTCATTTGAATTTATTTTTACAAAAATGATTGCTTCGCAAAGAGGATACATTGCTAAAGATGGTGTATGTAGTGCGGTATTTAAAGCAACATTTGCTAGTGCAATTTGCGTTTCTGTCGGAACATCTGGCGAAAGCGATATACCTGTTTAAGATAGAACAACATCGTTAAGTGGTGCCATACATTTCCGATGTTTTTTTTAGTCTCCGAATCTCGTACTAATGAAAATGTTTAGCTTTTATTATTGAATTGTAATATTTGCATAAAGCTTTCCAAGAATCTTTTGTTGGTTTAATCCATTTTTTTAAATACAGTATTTGATTCCCAAGCCTTTCTACATATACTTTTGACCGTAGTACATTTAGGCCCAGAACAGACAGTGAAACGCAACTGCAACTTCTAGTTATTTTCGAGTTTCATTTGAGTTTATGCCAAAGACTTCTTTGAGGGACCACACATGACGCGACTATTTTGAGACCAGTTTAAAATGCATTGGAAATTAGTTGCATTGAAACCGGCGTGCAGGAAACTCGTGTTTGCGTTTCATCTGTTCCTCCAAGAAAATCGAAATGATTGTAATAATTTCATTACATATTTGTACAATTTAGGTTGCAGGGTGTGTGGCAAGCAATTAAAACTAGTTTCAAAACGAGCCAGGAGTAATTAAAAAGAGCCAAACATGGCCCCTCAATATATATGTATGTAAGTTGGCATCCTTGCTTGAAAAAATCTATTAATACTTGATTTAAAAAAATCAGTACTCACCGTCAGCGTTGCCGTTTTGGTTACTTTTAACCAAAATTGGTTTTCCAATGTGTACTTGTGTATTTTTTCCGTTTTTGTTACTTTTTTCAACACAAAAATAAGTCTGGGTTCACACTTTGAAAGTTTTCTTTCAGAAAGTCGGAGTTTATGGGTGAGAGAGGAGAGAAAAAAGCATGTTCTCTTCCCCTCTCACCATTAAACTCAGAGTTTCTGAAAGAAAACTTTCATAGTGTGAACCCGGACTAACCAATTTTTTGTTTTGGACCCAGAATTACCCCCTCCGCTTTTTTGACTTTAAAAAAGTGTGTGTGTTATTTGTGCAACCAATACCAATACTTTTTTTATCTAATTTAAAAAGCTTAAACTTAAACAGACTATCGCCTCAACCATGTGGTGTATATAGTTTGAAGTGTAGATGGCCATTGTCTGCTACTTTTAATTCTTCATAGATCTAACTGAAGCTCTTTTCTAGATAAACGATAACGTCAAAGGCTCTTCCGATCCCGTGCTTTTTAACAGCATTATCTACCAAAAAAAAAAAATCATCTGCACATAAATATGCATATAAAAGATCTACCGCATAATTTAGTTAAATTTTGCACTTTGATACCATAATAACACAGCAAGACTTAAAAAGTTTTACTTACAAGAGCTCCTTTTATAAAAAGGTTGAAAACTCTAGCTCATTACGTTTTTAAAATTGATGAAAATAAGTGTAACCTTTGTATAGAAGTTACACGTCCATTAAAAAATATATAGGCTTTTGTGCTTTCCAGGCCATCGGTAATATACTGTTAAAATTTATAAAAGTCAGCCCAGCGGTTTATGAGTCTACAAAATACAGCCCAAGGTATATTTACACAAGGTAGACTCATTTGGGAGCTGCTCTATAAAAATAACCGTGTGGAACGGAATTGTCCAAATTGTCTTCATATAAATTTAACTCACACATGTACAAATTTTGGCTCATATACACGAAATTTGACATTGGTGTTCCAACTTAGGTAAACAGCTGACAAACATATGGGCCAACGAGTTTACCTTGTGTAAATATACCTTGATACAGCCAAACACAATTCCTCTTTAGACACATTTTTCAACTGAAGTGTATGTACATTTGATAAAATATATAATTTTGGTTAAATATTTTCGCTTTTGGTTACTTTATTTTTACATTTTGGTCAAATTTTTTTTTTCTGTGGCAACGCTGCTCACCGTACTATTAATACCGCTTCGGATTGATTTGAGTGCGGATGCATTGATTTTTCCTTTGAGTGTATATTTCGACTTTCCAATGCTTTTAATAAAAGGTTTTCTCCATACTGTATTAGGTCCAACATTAAAGAAGGCGTCAGATTGGTATTGTCCCAAAATATAATGTCATCTCAGGTGTAGTCAGGTTTGAAAATATTTGTTACACGACAATTTCACGATGTTAAAACATTTGCATGACATACTGCACAAACTTTTATTCATCCTACTTAATAGTTTTAAAAAAAAAATTAATCTTTTAAAACGATCTGAAAACGAACAATATTTTAACTGGCAAACTGTGTAATTTGTTTGGAAAGCCAAAAAAATACGTTTAAAGTAAAAATCATTTAATAATGCAATCGATTATCTGGGCTTAAAACATCGAATGAAAAGTCACATGTTTTTTTTTTGCAAATTTCAAATTATCGCTTCATTTATTATTGTTCAATGTTGTTGGAAAGAAGACAGAAACGAACCACTGATTCAGGCAAACATTTACATAAGTACATTCAAATCAACACCAGGGTTTTTCCATTAAAAGAGAAGTAACAAAACTTCCCAACTAAGAAAAAAGAAAATGGAAAAAAATATTGCTAAAGAGTTTCTTAAAATTTGTTTCAAGTTCTAAAGTCTAAGGGATTTGAAGACGAAATAAATGAACAACAAAAAGAATGAAAATGAAAAGTAAATCAAACAACCAACCAACAAGCAGACGAGACACAAACTGTAGGAGCACAGAACAACTACAATTTCTAAAGGAAGCAGTGTACGATTGCACAACTTATTCCCTTGACACAGTAAAGGAGGAAAAAGCCAAAAACAGCAACACTATCACCCTCACCAAAGGCAAAACTGGCTGCCTGACATTCTCAGCCACGCCAAGAAAACAAACAATTGATGAGCACGTTTGGGGAAATCAGCAAAAGTTAGGGAAGATTAAAAGTAGAAAAAAACTACGTCAGTTCTTTTTCTTCTTGTTTTTGCTTTTGTAATAATTGTTAAGCAAACAAAAGATGTAAAAAAGCGAGAATTTCTACAAAAAGAATATTGACACAAGAAATCGTGCATAACTAATTGGTAAAACAATGAGAAGGGGGTTGTATTAAAAGGGATTGAACAATAGTAAAATAGAATTATCCAGAGATACATAGTTTAATCAACAGGAAGTATTGAACTTTAATTTGAGAATGTGAAATCGGTTTCCCACTTTGCTTAACCCTGCAAATAATACGACTAGTATAAGGGTCTAGGACTAGTGCAAATGTAACCCAAATGTATTAAAAAAGTGCTCTATTTACCATTACGATGTCCTAGGGCTGGACCATATAAACCAGCTTTGCATTACAACGGAGTTCATACATACTCCCAGTGGATTAGTATTGAAACTAATTCATGGTATACTCCAGAGGACTAGTTTTAAAATCGTTTAAAAACAAAAACATGTCGTTTAGCTACAAACTCTTTTTATACCCTTCACCACAGGTGGAAACGAGTATATATAAGTTTGTCATTCCGTTTGTAATTTCTACAATATTGATCTTAGACCCTATACAGTATATATATTCTGGATCCTTATGAGAAGAGAATTTGATTTCACGATGTCCGTCATTCGTTTGAAATGTGTTTTCCGGAGACTCCAGACATGATAGCGGCTAGGTTTTTTATGTCACATATAGTCTACCATTGCTTGCTATTGAAATTCAGCCAGATCGGTCCAAAAATGGCTGAGATATGAGTAAAAAACCACGACTTCCTCTAATTTGTCCCCTTGTTGTCGTTGTTATTTTATTTATTTTTTCTGCATATCTGGAGAACGGCAAAAGCAAAAGTTTCCAAATTACGTACACACATTTACGTTATCAATACACAGCATCCCACTTAATGTGGGCGGGATCGGAGAAGTAGGCGTGGTACCTCGCGTACAAAAAATATCAAAAATTGTATAAAAACCTGATTTTTTGGACTGTCATATGACCTATGGTTACGCCTTACATATCAAAAGATCGTAAATCTTTAGTAGAAAATATTTTCTGAAAAGTTATGGCCAAAATAAATAAATAAATTGATCTTAGACCCTATTTATATTCAGGGTCCTTATGAGAAGAGAAGTTGATTTAACGATGTGAACTGAGTTGAGTTGTGAACCTTAAAATGGGCCATATACAATTTTAATGATATTCAAATAACGTTCTTACATGGTTCAGTTGTCTAGGCCCAATACACACACAAGCTGTTCACTGAAAGAATTTTCTCCGCAATCCCAATGACTTTTGACATTAATCCCATGAAAAATTTCATTAAAAAGGAACCTATGCAGCGCTTGGTTGGATCAATGAAACCTGTTTCATTAAAATGTATTTAATGAATCATTACATTAGATCTATGAATATTATTCATTGGATGAATCTATATATATAAAAGAAAGTGGCGTTAGTTACTACGTTTATAACTAAAGAACGGCTGGACCGATTTCGATGATCCGTACCAATTCGGAATGGTCTCTGACCAAGTAAGAAGAATAGATAAAAAAATAGGTGGCGCCATTGAAAATTATTCAGTATGAATTAAAACGTAAAGTCTGCATTTGACGATGCTATGATCTTTAGCAAAGTTGTTGAGCATGAGCCGGCGAAGGTATATAAGTTGATCAGACCAATTTCAGACAGGTGGCGCCACTGAAAATTACTCGAAATGAGCTCCCTAATCAAATTTGGCTAGCAGACACTGTTACATCTGAAAGAAATAAGTAATTTTTTTTTTCTTTTGTTTTTTTTTCTATTCTTTTTAATTGTTTTTTTTTAACTTTTTTTCTACCTCATTTTTTCTGTCTCTGGCGGGAATCGATCCCGCAAAACCTCGGCGCTGATAGACTAGCTCACTACCAGCTTGTGTAGTTTTTGAATAAAAAAACTATGTTTATTGGCATAACATAACTATATTTAGGTACGTATGTACATATTAAATAAAACTAAAAACATTCATATTTATTGATTGAAAGTTTTTGTTTCATTACTATAATGACATTTTTATTGTCATAATGAAAATTTAAATTTATCAAGGCATGCCTTTTTCGAAATATTTTTATACTCTGAATTATTGAGACTATAGAGTTATTTGAATTTTAAAAAATGTTTTTTTTTAATTATTAAAATCGGCCATGTTCTAGAAATTGAAATCGAACAAATTTTGAAAACTTTTCCGTGTTCAAGGTTCGTAAAAATATTTACTTTTAAATACGTCATAGTTTTAGGACCACTTTCCTCTACCTAAAGAACTTTTGAAATCAGGAAAAGCTACGTTCATTTTTACAAAAATTCAATTAAAAATCTTCATCGATTTCACTTTCACGTGGTTTCGATTTCCAGAACATGGCCGAATATGTTAGTTTTAAAAAAAATTTTTGATTTCATAAATTTAATGGCATATTACATCAGATGTATGAAATGATTAAATCTTACATTTTTTAATTAACAATAAAAAAAAACCTATAATTTTGTATTAATTTATGAATAAAGTTATGTTTGTATACATATTGCTTCTTTATGTTCCCAATTAAAATTTTTTGTTTAACTTGGACAAACTTAAGTTTTCATATATCCAATGGAAATTTTTAACGTAATTACGAAATCCCATGAAGCGATTTTAACGAAAATACTTCATTGTTACTATGAAATTCCATTTAGACAATGAAAATTTTCATTTAACCAATGAAAATTTTTTTATGAAAAACAGAACATTTTATAATGTTCGGTTCGTTCTTGATAATAGATACGAACGGTATTAAGGGTTGTGTTCGTCTACACAATCACTAGAAAAATAGATATCGTTCTTGCGTGTGTGAGCCGAACGCCAAATAATGTACTGTTTGTTTTCGAAATCTGATATACGGGTGTGTTCTAGAATCCGAATCCACTCGAAAGTGGACTACTTTAGCATTATTGGTGTTCCGCATTTCACATGTTTTTATTCGTTTTCAATTAGAGTAGATATGGGTTAGTGAAAGTAAACCGAATCGACTTTTATTGTACACAGAAAAAATTACATATTTTTCGGATTCAAGCAAAAAATGTGTAGAATCAAAACATTTTTTGTTTGAAATCGGTCCTACAAACAAATTCGCATATTCAAACAATTTATTTGCATTTTGTTTACTGAAAAAAAACACTGATTTTTTCAAACAAATTATTTACAGAATCAAACAAAAAGTTCACTGAAATTCATATACATTATAAACAAATAATTTTGCTGAATTGAACAAAAATTTTGGCACAAGCAGTGACGCACTCAAGCTATCACTGAAGGAGAAGATGAAGACAGAAAGCAGAGCGGCGGCTGGCCTTGAGACACATTTTTTGTTGGAATAATTTTTGAACGAAGTCTGGTTTATACACACAATGTTTTTCTTCATCACTCACTGTTGCTGTATCCTTTCCTTGGCTAAAGAAGAAGAAATGCAACCAAAAAAGGCAGCAGACCGACTCGATATGTTTTCGTCATTTGATGTATTTAACTAAACAGTTTTAAAAAATTGAATACGGGATTATGTATTTCATTCTTTTTTACCAACTTTAAAACCAACCACAAATGTTTTTGTTTCTAATAATGTTGTTGTTGTTTCTGTTGTTTAAAAAGAGTTATACGTTTTATTTACCTGCAATTGTTTTTTTTTCGTCACGCTATTTTATCATCTTTCTTAGTGCCGGTTCACACACGTCAAGCCTTGAGTTTTTAGGAGAGAGGGGAAAATATATAGCATTCTCTTTTCCCTTCTCTCCTAAAAGCTCAAGACTTGACGGCTAAAACTTGAAGAGTGTGAACCGGCATTTATTGTTGTACTTTTTTAAAGCGTCCCAAAATATACTGTATGTGTTTTTTGTTGTTGCTCTTACATTTTACATAAAGAAGGGTTGCTTACGATCAAATAAAAAAATGCAAAAAACGACAACATTAAAGAGCGTTAAATATTTCATACAAAATTATGGAAACTTGAAACCAATTACGCGTATATTATAATTTTGAATAGTTGTCAACATTTTTGTTGGTTAAATGAAAATCAAACAAAAATATTTATTGAATCAGTAAAAAAAATTTTAAGATATTAAAAAAAATTTCAAACAAGCGTTTGTTTGAAAATAATTCGGCAATAATTTTTTCTGTGTAATATGTGCTAACATTTTTAACAAAAAAAATTAATTTTGCTTTTATCTTAAAATCTTCTTAATCAAATTTAATCAAAAATATATCGTTATCTAAAACGCAAAAGGCTCTTACTAACCATAAATTTAAAGTCGACTTTTTAATTGATTTTGATTTAATTATAGTTAATTATTTTTAAACGATTTGTTTGTTACTTTCAGACAATTTGTTTCTTTCATCGTTTAAAATTTTGCAATTTTTCGCGAATTTTAGCCATGTTCGCGACATAAGCGATTCGTTCGTGTGAGTTTTCTGATTCTTTACAGCTTTAACGATTTATAATAAATAGTAGACTTTGCTATCATGCCGCTGATATTCTGGGATCACACTATGAAAGTTTTCTTTCAGAAAGTCTGAGTTTATTGGTGAGAGGGGAAGAGAACATGCTTTTATTTTCTCCTCTCTCACCCATAAACTCAGACTTTCTGAAAGACAACTTTCATAGTGTGAACGCAGACTTAGCGAATTTCCGTGAATTTAAAAATTTTTACCGAATTTTTGCCATTCCTTATAGTTTTAGGGACTTTAAATCAATTTTATCGGGTTTAATATATTAAAAATTTTCGCGAATTTTCGTTATTTTTGCAATTTTTTTGTTATTTTCCGACATTTTGTTTTTAACCCATTTAGAGATTTCAAATAAATTTTAGTGTTTGTTTAAAAGTTTGCAATTTTTCGAGAATTTTAGCCATGTTAGCGAATTTTTCCTGTGATTCTTTACAGCTTTCTCGATCATTAAAAAACATTAGACATTGCCATCATGCTGCGGTTAGCAAATTAGCGATCTTTAGTTCAACAAAAGTTTTTTCGAACAAAAACTTCGAATACTTGCACTTACAAGCACTTACAAAAATCTTAAAAAAACTATTTTTGTGGTTTATATTTGTTTTGGCTTGAGGTCATTTATTATAAATTAAAAAAACCATTTTAATTTTCAATATTTTTATTCGTGTACCCAATATTTCGAGACAACTCCGTTGCTCATCTTCAGGGGATCTAATCAAAAATATATATAAACAAATTTTATTGTACAGAAAAATTTTTTTTTTTTTTTAAATGGTTTTTTTAATTTATAATAAATGACCTCAAGCCAAAACAAATATAAACCACAACAACAAAAAGGTCAACAATACATACTGTTAACAAAAAATATTTTTTTGAAAAAAGTACTGTTTTGAAATTTTTTTTTGTTATACAAAAAGTCTTCTTTTAAAAGAAGTATTTTTTAAGAAAGAAGAATTATTACAAAAATCATAAACTTTTCAAAAACATTTTTTTTTAATTAAAAAGTACTTTTAAGAAATATATAAACATAAGGTACTCTATTAAAAAAATACTCTATAAATAGGGCTCTTTTAAACAAAAATTACGTTATAAATAAACAATGTTTTTTAAATGAAAGGTAGTACATATTTATGCAATGCATAAAATTTTCTATTCTGTCAATTTGGTGGTATTTAATGAATGTGACATTCAGAAAATATACCAAATACAACCGATATGTCGCAATAGATACCTTTGTGAATTGGCTAATTATATTAAACAAAAATGTTGTTCATTAATTATGTGTGATAAATTCCCAATATTCATTGATTAATGCACTTGTTGCGGTATAAGCTTGTTTCTATGCGCTTTTTACGGGTTCTTTAGGCCAAATCATCATGAAACCTTTTCCCAAAAACTTTGGAAAAGCTAAAGAAATTTTTCCTACATTCCCTTACAACTGGTTGGTTTTTTTCTTAAGCATCCAGTGAAATCCGCATAGGAACTAGCGAAAATTACTTTGATAACATAAGCCAACAAGGTTTTGGACTCGAGCAACCAAATATCTTTCCCAGGGTAATTTGGTGGGATGAATTCAAATATGTAATGGGGTTTTCTCTATCACGTTAGTTTTTAGAGCTACAAAAAGGTTTCGACTCGAATTAAAAATGAAAAATTTTTTGAATCCGCATAATTCATAAATTGGTGTTCTCAAATCCTCATGTTTTTGGTATTTGAAGTTTTTGGTTGAAAACACTTTAGTTAAACTAAAGATCGCTAATTTGCTAACAGCAGCATGATAGCAAAGTCTAATATTTATTAAAAATCATGAAAGCTGTAGGAGCATGGCTAAAATTCGCGAAAAATTGCAAAATTTTAAATAAACACTATAATTTATTTGAAATTGCTAAATGGGTCAAAAAAAAAACAAAATGTCGGAAAATAAAAAAAAATAAAAAATTTGCAAAATTAGCGAAAATTTTAAACATTTTAATTAAAAGATTTTAGTTTTTCTAAAACTAAGTTTAAATTATATTTAAAAAATTTAATATAAGCTCGTCAAATAACATTTTTAGCGAATAGTCTGTAAGGATATTTTGTAAATCCAGACTTTAAGAAAATAAATAAATAAAAGTCCCTAAAACTATAAGAATGGCAAAAATTCGGTAAAAAATTGCTTAATTAGCGGAAATTCCAAAAAAATGCTAACAGCGGCATGATAGCAAAGTCTACTATTTATTATAAATATTAAAGCTGTAAAGAATCAGAAAACTTACAAGATCAAATCGCTTCTATCGCGAGCATGGCTAAAATTCGCGAAAAATTTCAAAATTTTATACAAACGAAAAAACTAATTTGAGATCGATTAAAAAAAACAAATTGTCTAAAACAACATAAAAGCGTTAAAAAATGAGCTATAATTACATCAAAATCAATGAAAAATACGATTTTAAATTTTGCGTAAGTTAGGGCCTTATGCGTTTGAGGTAACGATTTATTTTTGATTAAACTGGATAAAGAACATATTAAACTAAACATTTTTTTTTTGTTAAAAATTTTATCACACATAAGAATAAAAGTATTCGTTTTCCTTTCACCAACCCCTTACTACTCTAATTGAAAACGAATAAAAACATGTGGATGTGAAATGCAGAACACCAAAAATGCTGAAGTGGATTCGGATTCTGGAACATACCCGTTTATTCGTTTCTTTCATAAAAACTCACTAGTTTATTTAAAAATCAATGGATTTTTAAAAGTGAATGGCGTTATTTAAACGTCGTTTGTATTTTGTTGGTTCGGTTTTTCGTTTTAGAGTCCAGTAATAGTCTCCCAGCATTCTTTTGTCTCAAAACCCTTGATAAATTCTTTCAATTTTCATTAAATCTTGGTGAGCACGCTTCCCTTTTTCGCTCTCACTGCACCTAATTTTTTTTTTAGAAAAAAATCTTAATGCTAATGAAGAATATACAAAACATTGTCGGTGTCCACGGCTTGTCCAAGTTTCTGAAGGATAAAAATTAAGTACAGACTTTGTTGTACTCGACAAGTAACTTGCGCAACTACATTGCCGATTCTATAAGAGGTTTTTAACAAAATTTTTTTTTTTTTTTTTTTTTTTTTTTTAAACCCCTCAATTTTATATTTGAAAAGCCCCATGGTACACATTGAAGCTTAAAATCATCTGCTTAGTACAAATTAGCAACAAAACACGCAAACTAAAAAAACCCGTTTATCCACTTTAATTTACAAGGTATTCTACACGATCCCTCTACTTTTTCCAAAAAGAAAAAAGTCAAAACAAAAACTCAGAAGAAAAAAGAGGCAAACAAAAGATTAGAAATGTACACCCACTTGACCCATTCATCATTGAATAAGTAAGTGCTTGTGCTTGTTGAATAAGTGGCAGCGGTACTGCAAAAGAAGCAGTTGGACATGAAGAGCATGAGTTGAACTTTTATAAGGTTATCAAAAAGTAAACAATGTTTTCTTTTTATGATTTCACCTTTAACTTACTCTTTTTTTCTTAAAGCGTTTTTCTTTTCGGGCATATTACTAACTTGTTTGTTATTGCTTTTGCTGTTGTTTTTGGGAGGTAAACAACCATTTTAATATTAAAACATTTGAATGCTAAAGACATGCTTGAGCAGAGACCAAAGTGCATGTCAATTCTCTGCGGTCAATTGTTGGCATTAATGGGTTTAAACTTTAAAGATAAAAAATTTTTAATGTTAAGGCCATTGATGAAAACAAAAAAGCCAACGGAAAACATGAAATGGAGACCCAAAAATACTTCTTGAAGGTCACTAAAAAAGTTAATTTTTGCTTTATTGGTTTTTAGGTTAGACAAATTTTATAAATTTAAATATTCTTTAAATAGGCATTTTAGTCTTTAAGTTGGTTTCAATAAGTAAGCATAAAAATAATGTCTGCAATTGCAGATTTAAGAGCGGCAGCTTATAATTACGAGCATTTAGCAGATCCTAGAACCCAGGACTGGTTGTTGGTGTCATCATTTAAACCCATATTGTCATGGGTTTCTTTATATTTAATTATGATATTTTGTTTGCCCAAAGTTGTAAAAAGGTAGATTTTTTATTAAGATAAAAAAAATACCTAAAGTCCCTACAAAGGCAAGTTTTATTAAGTATTTCCCTTTGTAACCTCAAGATTTTTTTTTCAGCCATAAACCCTTAAAACTACAAAAAGTTCTTATTATCTACAATTTATCGATGGCATTTTTAAATTTTCACATTTTGAAAGAAGTCATCATAAATGTCAGGCATATGAATTACGATTACTGGTGTCAGCCCTGTCGAGTCATCTATTCAGATCATGAATTTAAGGTAAGTCCAATCAAACTCGACTACTTATATTTTGACTCAAGATTTTCTTTTAAATTACATTTTTAGTTGGCCTCGGCTGTTTGGTGGTTCTTTTTCTCAAAACTTTTAGAATTTTCCGATACTTTATTTTTTATTTTACGGCACAAATGGAATCAACTGACCCTTCTCCATATTTATCACCATAGCACTATGTTTCCTTTATGGTGGATTGCGATTAAGTGGGTGCCAACAGGATCATGTAAGTAAACGAATATATTTATGTAAAAGATTTTCGGATATCTGCTTAAAAAGTAGATGGGCTAACAAATAATTGTTAAGGACTGTAGTGCTAAATCATTCGGATAAAAAAGATGTATAGCAAGATCCTTATAAAACGTATTATTTGTACGATCTTACTTTGCATTCAATTCCTGAGCTTTGTGTAGATAAAAGGTGTGTTCATAAACTTTTGTAGAAGAAACTTGTAAGGAGAAAGTAAATTACAAATTTCTTCTCAATTACTCAAAAAACAGTGAATGAACACCAGCAAAAACTAGCAAGTTAGGCATACCGACAGTATTCAGCTGTCAGATGCAGAATTATTTCTTTCTGAATTCAATTGCTTTGAAATATTTAGAGATTAGGTGAGATCATGTAAGAGATCTAACAAATAATATGTAGTCTATGGAATATTTGAACAGAATTTTACATTTCAAGCACCTCCTGTGTGCGCTCTTTTGTATTGAACTCATTACTACAGCAGATCCCCAACAAACATGTAAGTTTGATTTCAAATTGAAAATGATTTGAAAACAAAAGACAAACGTTTGATAAGTATTTAAAAATAATTTGAAAATCATAACATTCTCAACAATAAAGAAAAATTATTTTCAAATTGAGAAATGAATTTATTTTCAACTTGCTTTCAAACGTTGTTCTCAAATATATTTTTATTAATTTAAATTCATTATATGTATTTAAATAAACTGTGTGCTAAACATTCAGCCCCATAAAAAGTTGAAATAATGTTATTTCCGTCCTCAAATTTTTGGAAAGACGAAATAGTTGGCTCCATTTTGTATTGAGGATTACCATGGCATAGCACCGTGATCGTACAACAAACTTATATTTTTATCACTTTCCTGTTTTATGTAATTAGTTTTTTACTCACAAATAATTTATATTTTTTCGCAAGCAATTAAGGTTTTCTAAGGGCGAAAAGCGCATTTAATTTAAATCGCCATTTTTTTAATGTTTAGAATTATTTTTCGCTTCATTGTTGGCAAGTTTATTTTCGATTTGAGAATAACATTTGATAACAATTTGATATCAAATTAATAAATCATTGTATGTCAAACGGTTATATTCAAATCATTTTCAATTTGAATTCAAATGTAAATTTTAAACATTTGTGAAAGGTTTGAGAATTGTGTTTGATGTCAAATGATAAAGTAATTTCATATAAAATGTTTGACTTCGTGTTTGTTTGGTCGTTTGTGTAAGAGCTTTGTATGTGGTTAAAGCATGGAGAAGATTATGTTAATAGTTATTAAGACCAATCAGACTTGTTGTCCCAACAAACACGAACTTAAACCTTTGATATGAAATGAATTTATCATTTGACATCAAACACAATTCTAAAACGTTTTTCATATGTATGATTTGAACATTTAAATTTAAATTGATAATGATTTGAAAATAAACATTTGTCAAATTGGTATCAATGTTAAATTCAAGCCAAAACTAAGCTTGGCATTATAGTAAAATGTTTACTTCGTGCTTAAATCTGTTTTGCAAGTAAACGATTTATTTCTTCTAAAAAATAACAATTATTTGTCAGTAATTACAATGATTAAGAATACGAATTAAAAAAATAAAACGGCAAAGTGAAGAAATTATAAGTTTGTTGCATTATAGCGGTGCTACAATCCTCAAAATAAAAGGGTCTTTAAATGAATTAGAGGACGGAAAGAACATTATTTCATATTTAAGCTATGGTGCCGAACGTTTATATATATACATATATATGTTCCTTTTACTCCTCTGGGGAGCATAGGGCCGCATAGGGCGAACGTTTATCTCACAGTTAAATTTAAATAAAAACAAATAAAATATTTTTATTTATGTTCCACATTGTATTATAATCCACATTTGAATAACATTTGAGAATTACGTTTGAAAGCAAGTTGAAAATAAAGGCATTTTTCAATTTGAAAATAAATTCCCCTTTTTGTTGAGAATGCTATGATTTTCAAATGATTTTCAAATAATTTTCAATGTGAAATCAAACTCCGTGTTTGTGGGGGTATAGCAAAGAAAAAGTTCCTTTTTAAGCAAAAACTACCTTTTTGGACCAACAAAAAGTTTATTTTAAAGAAAAACTACGTTCTTGACAAAAAATTCATATCTTAAAAGAATCTTAAAACTATTAAAAAAGAAATTTATTAGGAAACTTTTTTTGAAACGAAATTGGCTTGTTTTAATGGGATTTTGAAAATGTTTTGCTTTAAAATCTTGTTCTATCCACCCTTAATTTCAGCATTCTTCCCAGCTTTAATAAATTCCTTTATCCACGTCATTATGTACACTTATTACGGTCTAAGTGCTTGTGGGCCAGTCATACAAAAATATTTGTGGTGGAAAAAATATTTAACAGCTTTACAGTTGGTATGTTTAAATATTTTCAAATTTTCTTTAACTATATTCAATTTAATTAGGTACATATGTATGTATGTATGTATTTTCTTTGTTCTTATACCTATTGTGTTTTATTTTATATACTTACATACATATCTATGAATTTTTGTTGTAGGTACAATTTACCATTGGCTTGTTGTGGGCTCTGCAAGCCATTGCCTCTCAATGTGATTTTCCCTTATGGATCAACTGTGCCACCATTGTCTATATGATTACATTTTTAATACTTTTCGGACGCTTTTATAGGCGAAAATATTTGAAGGCGTTTTACAAAAAACACGCAAAATCAATGTTATAATTAAGTTATAGGAATTTATACTAATTTGATACAAACAATTTTTTTTTATGTAATAAACCAAAAAACGTGTTTAAAATAAAGAGGTGTCTACGACGTGACGTGTTGTTTAAATAAAAAATATGCTTTAGTTTATTTGACAGGAAATTATAATGGCCATTTTGGGAAAATTATCTATGAAAAATCTAATTAAGTGTCAAAAAATAAATTTAACGAGTTTTTTTTTAAATATAAACAGGAACGTAAAAAAATAAAATGTAATGGTACTTTAAATTGAAAGTTGTGTTGTAAATAAAAATATCATAACCTCATTCTCTCTTTAAGGTCCTTATTTTGTGTTAAATACCAAAAAACTTGAACACAATAATAAAACAGCTAAAATAAGTTCACACATATACAGACACAAAAACTCTTTTGATAATTAATTGATAGAACGACATGAAAAACTTGTACCCATTTATCTAACAAGCAGGGTTCTTAGCACGGTTTAACGATTTTTTGGTTTCATAAAGGGCCTATTTACGCTATCACGAAAAATTCTCTATATAAAACGATTTTTCATATGACTAATTTTGTACTAGTTTACAAAAGTTTTTAAATTAATTTAATGGACAAATACAGTTAACCATGGAGGAAGAAAATGGCAATCAACTACCATGTTAGGTTAGGTTAAGAAGGGTTACGTGCCCAAGGGCACATTTCCACTCGCAGACCCATGCGGTCCATTGTGAATCCCTTCAATGATAGCAAGAGAAAAGTTAAGAAAAGAAGGATGAGGTGGATAGAATTAAGAAAGTTAGGATGTTAGTAGGTACCACGTAGAACTATACCCTCTCTACAGTCCCCTCAACAAAAACAACCGCAATATTTCCCTGAAAACCCCTAGTAGTTCAGCCGGACTACATCCAGTGATGCACCCCAGTTGGTCGTCTATCCATCATCTAGCCACTTCTGTCTGAGACCCTGCATCCTAGGACAATGGCACAATACTCCAGCTCCTCAGAGTCATCCCACAAGCTGAAAAAGTCCGGTATGGTGTTGTCCTATTTACCCGTAAAAGCCCTAACAGGACAATGACCCGTCAATAACCATAAAAGCGTTCTAAGACCACCCCTGTCCATTCCCAGGAGAACCCTGGTTGCCCCCGCGTCTAATCTGGGTCATAGTGCCCTAGACACCCTGCAATCCGTTCTGTTCCCCCTGGATCGGTTAACATCGTCACGGGATTTCTCCCGTTTTACCCCATAGTAGTAACATAGGGGGGATTTACCCCCCCGTCCCTTAGCGCTTAGTCCAGATTCGAGCCCCCTCTCGCGAGTTCGTCCGCCACCTTATTTCCATCAACCATTCAGTGTCCAGATACCCAACACAGCCTTACATTGAATGACTCCATGAGTTCCCTAAGAGCATTCCTACGCCGAGCGACCAGGCACGATCTCACCGCATAATTTGTCAATGCCCTAAGCGCCACCTGACTATCGACGTAAATTGTCACCACAGATCCATCCACGATGGGATCCAGTCGCCCTCCAGATCGCTAGGATCTCAGCTGCACTCATCAGGGAGTATGATTGACCTTTTCACTTCGGTGTCCGCGATACATACACGGGCGCCAGTGCCGGTTTCCATCTTGAATCCTTCTGTAAATACTGTTCATCCCTCAAACAGTCTATTGGATCCACTCCAAATTTCCCTATCAGGGAACTCCACTGGTGGTGTTGCACCGAAGTCCAGGGTCATAGTCCTATGATCCGAAATTTCCTAGAGAATAATACCCGGATCCCGCCTAGGTTTAACTAAGGAAGACTCGTAAAGTCTTAGTAAGTTCCTAGCAGCCACACTCCTTACATAATGCTCAATTGGGAACAGATATAGTAGTATGTCCTGCGCTGCCTGTGGAGTGCTTTTCCTTGCGCCTGCGACGCCAAGAGATGCACTCCTTGAACCTTGCTGAGCATCTTCCTATAGCTATCCACTCTACTCACGCACTCCATCAAACGGTGCATCCATTGGTAAGTATAGCCCTATCCACCGATGTGTAACTCCAGTTTACCATATCTGGCCTCAGACCCCGGTTCTTACCGATGGAGTTCCTGCATGAGTAGTAGGCATTGAGTCCCCTTCTCATCCTCTCCTGATTATTTCTCTTCCAAGACAGTTTGCAGTCCACTCTACCAGAATGTCCTCGACTCCCAACTCCATCAACGAATCCCTAATCGCCTCAATCCTAATGTTATTAAAGGCTCCTTCTATATCCAGAAACGCGGCGAGAGTATATTCCCTATGCCTCAGACCGTGCTCAATACAACCCACCACCTCATGTAACGCACTCTCAACAGATTTACCCTTCAGGTAGGCATGATGAGCTTTGCTAATTAGGCGGGTCTCTATATTACACCTAAGATAGGAATCTATTAGTCTCTCAAGGGTCTTCAACAAGAATGAAGACAGACTAATAGGTCCAAAATCCACCGGTTTCGAGTGGCCCGCCTTAGCAGCCTTGTGTATAAAAATCACTTTAACCTCTCTCGACCCCCTAGGCAGATAACTCCTACTGAGCACTTCCTGAATATATTCACCAGCAGAAATGATGCATCATCCGGGATGTTGCAAAGCTTGGAAAAATGCCATCCAGACCCGATGATTTATATGGGTCGAAAGTATTCACCGCCCACGCCAGCTTCTCCCTTGTGACCATTTCCTCGACACAAGCCGAGGAATGATCCGATGTCATGGAAATCACGTCCCACTGACCATCTTCCATACCCCGGGAAAGTGCGTCTCCATGATTAAGGTTAGGGTCTCAGAGATAGACTCATTGCATGAGCCGTCATTCCTTTGGATGTATCCGTCGGAATCTTGAAAACTCGTTGACATTATCGATGGATACACAAAATAATCTCCATGATAGTCGCTTTGCCCTTTTTAGATCCGCCTTATACCTGTTGAACTGCACCCTGTGATTGTTCCAATCCTTTAGTGCTCTCGTATGCTTGACCCTATTAAACAGTGTCCTAACCGTAGGTGAAGTTCCCTGGCCCACCATTTAGGCTGTTTACGCCTGCCCGGAAATGTAACCGGGCAGGACTGCTCATAGCTTTCCCTTAACAGATGAGAGAACTTGTTTACAACACCCTCCCGATCAGTCGGCAGCAAGTCGCCCAAGGCATTTTGCGCCAACCCAATTCGGACTCTTTCCTAAAAGAGTCCCATTTTGTCCCCCTCGGGTTCCTTAACGGAGCAACCCTAGGTAGGCAAAATTCAATGTGAAGGTAATATTGTCTGAAAAAGTACAGTCCGTTGCCACCCTGCAATCAACAACAAGTTGCTCTTCACGGTTCACTAATGTCAGATCTATCACTGCCTTCCTATCCTTATTTCTGAACGTCGGAGATTTTTAGTAGTTATAAAATCAAACATTAACTCACCCCTTTTGTTTATATCCTCTGTGGACGGGGCAAACACAGTGTATCCCGCAGTCCTTAAACCGCAAACCTTATATTTATTAATCTAAGGTTCTTGGATAAGGGCTACCTCCGTCCGAGTACTGGTGAGGAAGGTTATCAGTTCGGCTGAAGCTGCTTCACAATGGTGCAGGGTTATTTGCACCACTAACATATTATTTGGCCCTGTCATGTTTAGGATATCTAAACCTAACGTTACCTAAACCAAACTTTAACGACTCTCTGTATAAATCATATTATCAACAATTATACGGCGAGCATTTCACGAGTTGTAAATGAATATCTACATGAGTCTCATACGATTCTTGACATGAGAGTCTCGTTAGATTATCTTTATCTACGTCTTTAACGATTCCCACAACGATTGAAGAAGCGTCTTTCGCTGTGCTATTGAAGAATCTCACTCGCGTAGCCGTTTTTCTACGATGAAAAAATGCGGTCATCGATGATCAAAGCCGCTCTCCGTGAGACTCCCAGTAGCTCTTACACGATTGAAAATGCTGTGCTATGAAGTAATTATGTTTATGTTTCAATATTTTTTTTTTATAAAAATCGAACAAAAAGTGTTTAAAAAAGCTAAATTTTAAGTTTTCCGGTTCTTTTGACGATTTTTCGAAACGATAAAGACGATTTTTTTATTTTTTGCTCAGGAAACTGACGATTTCCTCACAAATTTATACTACATATCAGAGAATGACAAAAGTATAATTTTAAGTACTCTTTCAATATTAGTGAGAAAACTACTCCATTGGGCCGCGTGAATAAAAAGGTAGCTTTAGCTAATACTTGAAATTATTAAGTTTTACCTAGCATTGAGGTGAATAAAAATTTGAGCTAAAGCTAGTACTTTATACTGACTAGTAGAAACTAGTTCTTCCAGTGTTGACTCAAAAAATGTGTGAATAAAAACGAGTGTGTGCTTAAAAATACCAGTTTTTGCTTTATTTTTTTTAAGCTTATGATTGGGGTGCTTGAAGTTTGTGTTTTGCCACAATATTGAAATATAAATGAATTTCTTTTTAAATATTTATTAGTATGTATGTTTAGTTTTATGAACATCCTGAAGATTATTTCAAATTGTATATTTTTTGGAAAAATATCTAAAATGGTAAAATCTCTGTAAATGTAACAAATACAATAATTAGAATTGTGGTTATTTTGTTGAACTATTTATGGTTGTTAATCCAAATTTTTAATATTTTAATACGGCTTTAGTTCATCAAATTTAATTTTCATTAAATTATTTTAATGAAGAAAGGAATTTTACAACATGAAAATTAATTAAAATTGTTATTGATAATCTTTCATACTTCACCGTGGCCGGGGATCGAACCCTGGTGGCAGGTTACCATGACATGTTTCGATCGCAACCATTCGATCTCCTCGACGACTGCTGACGTCAATAGTCAAACATCAATCCTTAAACCAAATTGTATGTTAACCTTTGGTAGATCGAAATTTGCTTTTTTTGAATGATTATCCATTTTAATTGATTTTACATGTTTGTTTATATAAATAATTTAATGAAAATTAAATTTGATAAACTTAAGCCGAAGTAACAAATACTTAAATTTAAATATGTACAGTTTACCAAAGCAATTTTACTTAATTTTTCAAATAGTTTATAAATTTTTAAAACAAGCTAAACATTAATAAATAATAATCATTGTAGTTGCCACTATGTTGTTTTAAGATATACCGCATAAAGGTCGGTACAGGCTTTTGCCATAAAAAGTTTGTGTTGCATTTTTTAAATAAAATAAAAAAAAATTTTAAAAAGAAAAATTTATAAAAAAACAGATAAATATACAAAAATATATTTATTTATGTTCGCATACAAACTAAGACATTCACAGGGATTTTTTTCGTAATAACAATACACATTTTTTTACCGATTCAAAGCATAAAAAAGGAAATTAACATTTGTTTCTTATATTCTGTTTTACCCATTAATATTTTTAAAAATATGTTTAAAAAATTTTAATTTTTGATATTTGTGCACTTTTAATTGAATTGTCGCATTATGCAGCATTTGCTTCCTCTGTGAGCTGAAGCACAAATTAATATTGATTTTGAATTTCCATAGACAATTTTATTTTCCGATGAAGATGGTTGAATAGGTACGTAAATA